>JAJPUD010028100.1:0-14962 GCA_023553655.1 Myrmecobius fasciatus
TTCCTTCCTTCCTTCCTTCCTTCCTTCCTTCCTTCCTTCCTTCCTTCTTCCTTCATTCCTTCCCTTTTCTTTTCTTTTCCTCCTCCCTCTTTTCTTCTTTCCCTTTCTTACTCTTTTCTTTCTTCCTTTCTTCCTTTTTTATTTTTTTAATTATTTTTTATTTATTTTTTTTTTTTGCTTAGACAGTTGGGATTAATTGACTAGCCCAGGGTCACACAGTGAGGAAGTATTAAGGGAGAAGCAATCAGACTTTGCTCTGAATCAGATCACTTTGGGAACGCTGAATGCTTATAAGGTTCTTACCTATCCATAAGATCCTGGAAAAAAATGCAATACTCAAAAAAACCTGGACAACAACAGTAGAATTAGCCCAGACATTTGCTTCAGAAATGTGGCAGAAACTAGTCCTAACATCAAGTAGGAAGTTAAGAAATAGGCTAGAAAAATGAGCACCCCTCCCAAAAAAGGACCCAATCATAATGAAATATAATGGTGTCAGGGAAGTTCAAGATACCATCTCAGAAGAGACTAACTCCAAAACATCTATAAGCAGTGTCTCTGAGAAAAACAGAGTTTCGGCACAAACAACTAGAATTTCTAGAAGATATGAAGCAAGAGGGTTTTTTAAGTTTATAATCTTTTTTATTAATGTAATAAGAGGTGTCAAGAAAAATTTGGAAGAAATTTTAGTGTGCTACAACACTTTGTCCAAGCAGCAAACTCACTGAAAATTAGAATGAACCAAATAGAAATCAATGGCTTCATGAAGCAATAAGAAATATGAAAGCAAAGTCAATAAATAGGCTGAAAAATAGAAGAAATATGAAATTTCTCATGAGAAAAAAATACTGACCTGAAAAATAGATTGAAGAGCAAACATTGAAGAATAATTGGACTATCTAAATGCCACAACAGAAAAAAAAAGAATTTAAACATAATATTTTGAGATATCCTAAAAGAAAATTGCCCATATCTCTTAGAATCAGAGGGACAAAGTGGAAATAGTGGAATCCTTTGGTCACCTCCAGAAAGAAACTCCAAAATGAAAACTCCCAGGAATATCATAGCAAAAATACATAGACTTCCTATCAAGGAGAATACTGCAAGCAATCAGAAACAAAGAATTCAAGAATCAAAGGGATCACAGTAAGGGTCACACGGTATTTAGCAGCTACCATTATAAAGAAGCAGAGATGTTAGAATATGATGTTTCAAAAGTAAATGGCTCACAGTCAAGAATAAATTATTCAGTGAAATTAAGTATATGTTACAAAGAACAAAAAGGACCTTTAAAGAAATAGTGGTGTCAAACTTTAATAGAAACAGATCCTTGTGGCCATATATTGATTTAGAAAACCATAAATTAACATTACTTAGGTTTTTTATATTTTTACTTATTTAAAAAAATTCTTTCCCAGTTACATTTGGTTTGTTTTGCCCACAGATTGAATGCTGGACATCTCTGAAATGGAGGATTTTGAAGTATTCCTGAAGACTAGATCAGAGCTATAGAGAAGTTTTGAAATTTAAACACAGCAATGAAGAGAAACAGAAAGGTAAATGAACAATGATAAAGGGCTAAACAGGACAAACTGCTATCATTAATATGTGGGAAGATGGTGCGTGTATCCCTTCTGAACTTAATTAACTCATAGAAGAATCCAATTGAGAAAACCTGAGAGTGACTCTGTTATATTTTAATAATTTTAAAAAAAACAAGTAGAAAGAGAGGGAATAAGGAATATACTGGAGGGAGAAGAAGGGAAGGGAAGGGAAGGATAATAGAAGATTATTTCACTTAATCCAATCCAAAAAAAAAGACAACTTTACAAATAGAGAGGAGTTGGGGGAAAAGTGGCTACTCAAATCTTACTCTCATTTGAACTGGTCAAAAGAAGAAAGAATACACAAACACACATATACACACAGCTGGATAAAGAAATAATCGGAAAATAAAAAGGAAAAATGAGAACAGGATAAGAAATTTAAAAGAGTGTAGATTAAGGGAGGGATTAATCCTAAACTAAACAAACTCTAAAGATACATGAAATTTGTTTTAACTCTTTTTTGAAATAGTGAAAAATGGGGATCTAAGTTGAAGCCCCTAAATTAGGGAATGGATGAGCAAGTTACGGTATATAAATGTGATAAAATAATATTTACTGAAGTCTTATCAGTTTGTGATCAAGTGGTATTTCAGAGGACTTATGATAAAACATTCTCCTCATAGACAAGACTCAGAATGCAGAATGAGAAAAATATTTTCTTGGAAATGGTCAACATGGACATTATTTTGATTGACTATACATGTTTGCTATGGGTTTTATTTTTCTCATTGTTGGAAGGAGGAAAGTAAAAAGGTAGATTTTGATTGATTAAATTTTTTTTTAACAGAGAAAGATAAATTTTAAAAGTGAATATCTACTTAAGCAAACAACGTTTGAGAATAAGATTTATTTTTACTGAATCACATTAAAATACAGTAATGGCCATCTTCTGGACACATAAAGATTAGACCAAACAAAGGCTAGAAAATGTAATTTCTCTGTAGTCTTAGAAAGTTTATAGAAAGACCCTCAAACTGAGCAGAAAAGGGCTGACACAACTACTTATGTTTATCCACCAGACTACATACCATGCAAAATACCTAGAATGGAGAAAAGAAAATAGCAAAAAGAGAACTAAGAAATTCAGAGGGATGAAATCAATGTGTTTCACATGACTACATGCACAAACACATGTATAAAACTTATTCTAATCTTCTTTCCTTCTTGATAACAGAGAGTAGGTAGGACAGGAGGAACAGAATTTGAACCTCAAAATTTAAAAATTGATTTTATATATAATCAGAAAAAGGTAAAATATTGAATTAAAAAGATATGAAATCTAAGAGAAGCCAATAATAAAATGTATGATTCAATAGTTTAAATACATATGTACAAAATTTGCGTAACAAATTAGGTGAGAGAGATTCTAATGCAAGCAGGAAAATTCAACCTCATAATTATCATTAAGGCTTGATGCAAACCATGACAGGTATCTGGCTCTGCAAAGATATAACTTATTTAAAGGAAACAAGATGGATAAAAGAAGTAGGGGAACAGTATATATAAAGAAAATAAACTAGTGAGGGGAATCCAGGAACTGGAAGAAGGCATAAATAAAATATTTTGGTGAATAAACTTCAACAGAGACAGAAACAGAAATGATTTGTCATCCCAATGCGCTACAGACCACTAGGACAGAAAGCAGATATTGATGAAGTATTCATATTCTAAGACTTTCAAGAGAAGAGGAACTTCATTTGTCTGCATGGCTGTTGGAGTTCTGTTATTCTCTCTCTCTATCTCTGTCTCTCTCTTCCTCCTTCTTTTCCACCTGCATCTTCTCCTCCTCGCCTCTCTTCCATCTCACTTTCCCCATTCTCTCCTTATCAGAAGTGGAGTAATTAATAATTTGTTGGCTTGCCTTCATGATAATTTCATTTTTCAAAATGTGGAGAAACCAATAAAGAAAACTATTCTGGATCTCATTCTCCAAGTAGGGGGAAATTATTTCTGAAGCAGAATTGAAATGGTGGGTGTGTGTGTGTGTGTGTGTGTGTGTGTGTGTGTGTGTGTGTGAGAGAGAGAGAGAGAGAGAGAGAGAGAGACAGAGACAGAGACAGAGACAGAGACAGAGAAACAGAGAGACAAAGACAGAGACAGAGACAAAGAAACAGAGAGACAGAGACAGAGACAGAAAGTCAGAGGAGCCAGAGGCAGAGAACATTCTATCTTAGCATTTTACAATTGAAAAGAAAACTTGGACAGAATATTACACCATAAGTTTTTAAAGTACATATTCCTAAGGATTAGGAAATGAATAGCGATAATTCCATGGACTAAAATTACACAGGACAAAGACAAGAAAGTTGTTATTGGAAATTCAGTGATACCTAACAGTACAAAGAGAAACAATTTTGACAAGGAAGAAAAGGGGGATTGTTTTAAGAGACTTTTGCAAATGCACAGGGAAGTCACTGATAAATTTAGATGTTGAAAAGTGTTTGCTGCACAGAAACTGTGTACCAATGAAGGAAAATGAGGATGAATACAAAACCATGAAACATCTCCGTCAGAATCACCTCAAGAGCACTAAATCTCTGAATAAGCCATGGCAGCTGAGGAAAACTAAGGCAACAAAAATGTGTGTGTGTGTGTGTGTGTGTGTGTGTCTGTGTGTGTGTGCACATGCACATTTCCTTAAGCTAGTTATACTGGGAGGGAAATGGATGAACAAAGGATAGGATCACTACTTAAGAGTGGACACGATGATGATAATGGAAAACAAAGAGAAGGTGAAAGGTGAAGATGATGAGATCTTATTTTCCTTGTTTTCTCTGCTGAAGAGAATTATGTCTGAAATCCAGCAAAAATGTCTAATAGAGAGTTGATACCTGAGAGAAATAGAGTGAGAATATAGAGATTTGTCCTTAATGAGTTCAGGTCTCTAAACTTGAATGACAACATACTGGGGTCTCATAAGAATTTGCAGATCTGACTTCTAAGCTGTCAGTCATGTTAGAAAGACTGTGAAGAACAGGAAAGATACGACGGCATGGGAAAATGACAAATTTCCAATTTTAATTAAAATGAGGATGAGATACAAAAGCAAATTAAAAAAGAAACAACTCCTACTCTCACATTCTAAAAGAGGCTTTTTTCAACCTGAAATATGTTTCAGAAAGGTCTAAGAGATCTTTAAAATATTTTAATAAATGTAATTTCAATAAAATCGTCTTCCTTTTTGTGACCCTATATAATTTTATTTTATAAATTTAAAAAAATATTCTGACAAGGGGTCCAAAGGCTTCATTAAACTACCAAAGGAGTCCATGACACAAGAAAGGCTAAAGGTTTCTCTTCTAAAGAGACTTTCTAGAATATATAAGTAAAATAATGGTTAGTGCACATATAGAAAAGGAAGAGGTGATCAGGAAGGGTTAGAAAGGCTTCAGCATAAACCTATCTTATAAAACTAACCACAACCACATTGCTTTTTGTGATCAGTCTACTAGACTGAACCTAGTAGGTCAGGTAAATGCTGTACATACTATTAATGAAGATTTTAACAAAGTTGTGCTCTTTGGCTATACTTTAGAAAAATACATAGGAAAATGCACCATATAAGAACATACTGAAGGGATATTAACAAATGGTTCCCAAAAGAATAATTACAATATAGTCATGACTATATGAAAGAATGTTGTGAAATCACTAATAAGAGAAATACAAATCAAAACAAATCTGAGTTTTTACTTCACCCTATGAAAATTATCAAATATGACAAAAATGACAATAGTCAGTATTGGAAGGGCTATAAGAATGATAGACACCCTAATTCACTGTTAATAAACTCATGCAGTGGTATATTTTGAAAAATAATGTAAAGTTATACAAAGAGGTCCAAATGTTCATACTCTTTGACCCAGATTCTATTATTGAACTTATACCCTAAGGAAGTCACTAATAAGAAGAAAGTCTCCATTTACACAAAATATTTATAGGAGTAATATTTGTGATAGAAAAGAATTGAAAACCACATAGATGTCCATTGATTGGGAAATGACTAAACAAATTGCAGTACATGAATATAATGCAATGTTATATTATAAAAAATGATGAATGTATTGAATACAGAGAAGCATGGAAAGATATACATGAACTGATGCAGAGTGCAGTAAGACCAAAAAAAAACCAACACTATTCACAGTAATTACAACAGCAGAAATGGAAACATTTAGAAGCAAGCATTTATGTTGCAAAATTATAAGATCAAGCATGACTCAAATCAAGAAATATGAGAGTACATTTTTCACTCCTTTGTGGATTTGGGAGGTCCACAGGTATTTTAATGCATTAATGCATTAATCAGTTGTGCTGATTCTTTCCTCTTCTTTTTCTGTTTGATTTTTCTTTTAAAAATACAATTTGTTATTTAGGACGGCTGTCTATGGGATGTAGGCAAAGAGATAGGAGAAATAATGTTAAAAAAAGAAAAAAGTAATTCATAAAAACTTAAATTAAAAAAAATCATTGAGGACATTTAAAATAGGTTGAAGGATAATATCCAAAGAGTAGTCATTAATGGCCTGATGTCAGCTTAGGAGGAATTTTCTCCTCAAATGCCACAGAAATTTGTGTTAACATGCTGAATGAGTCAGGTCCCCAAAAGATCTTTGCATGCTAAAATGTTTGGTATTATCTAAGAAGAAATTTAATGAAATTAAATGCCAACCCTTACACTGGGAGTTAAAGGTCAAAAAATCAACTGCATGGAGGAAGCTTGGCTATTCAGCAATTTGCTTAGTAAAAAAAAAAAAAAAAAGACCAAACAACCTCCTCCCCTCTTTTTTTTTCTTTTTTTTTGTGGACCACAAGTTTATTATAGGCAACATTGCAATGCAGCAGCTGAGACAGTTAATATAATTGTAGGTTTCATTGAAAGACATAGTGTCCAGGACTTATGATGCTGCATATGCTGCCCTAATCAGACCATATTTGGAACACTGTGTTGTTCAGTTCTGCCTGTCATATTTTAACAAGAACAATCAGAATCTGGAAAACATCCAGATGAGATGACCAGAATAGTGAAGGTGCCCAAAGTCTTGACACATGAGAACATTTGAAGAAACAGAAGATGCTTAGTCAGTATGAAAGAAGTTAAATATCAGTCATTTATTACATATTCATTATATGTGGGGTACTATGCTAAGTGTTGGAAATACAAAGGAGTAAAAGAAAAAAAAACACCCTAAGTCCTTGCCCTCAAGAGATGTCACATTCCTAGTAAACAAATAAATGTGATTGTTCAGTCGTTCCCAACTCTTCCTGACCACATTTGGGGTTTTCTTTACAAATATACTGGAGTGGTTTGCCATTTTCTTCTCCATCTCATTTTACTGATGAGGAAATGGAAACAAATAAAATTAAATGACTTGCCCAAGATCTCTTGGCTAACATGTATGAAAATGTTTGTGGTAGCCCTTTTTGTAGTGGCAAGAAACTAGAATTTGATTGGATGCCCATCAATTGGAGAATGGTTGAATAAATTATGGTATATGAATGTTATAGAATATTAGTGTTCTGTAAGAAATGACCAGCAGGATGATTTCAGAGAGGCCTGGAGAGACTTGCATGAACTGATGCTGAGTGAGATGAGCAGAAGCAGGAGATCATTGTACACAGCAACGACAAGACTATATGATGATCAATTATGATGGACATGGCTCTTTCCAAAAATGAGATGATTGAGGCCAGTTTCAATGATCTCGTGATGAAGAGAGCCATCTACATCCAGAGAGAGTACTGTGAGAACTGAGTATGGATCACAACATAACATTCTCACTTTTTGTTCCTGTTCATTTGCTTTTTATTTTTTTATTTATTTTCTTTACTTTTTAATCTGATCTTTCTTGTTCACTAAGATAATTGTACAATATTGGATTTAACATCTATTTTAACAAGTATCACATATATTGAATTATTTGCCACCTAGGGGAGGGGATGGGGGGAAGGAGGGGAAAATTTGGAACACAAGGGTCAATGTTGGAAAATTATCTGTGCATATGTTTTGAAAATAAAAAGCTTTAATAAAAATTTAAAAATCACAATTTTTTTAAAAGGATCATTTGTGGACATGGGTCTCTTCAACAATGAAATGTCTCAAACCAGTTCCAATTGTTCACTGAAGAAAGCCATATACACCCAGAGAGAGGGATGTGAAATGTGGACCACAACATAACATTTTCATGCTCTCAATTGATATTTGCTTGCATTGTGTTTCCTTTTTCAGATTTTTTTTTCTTGTAGATACAATTTTTCTTGCACAAAAATGATAAATGTGGAAATATGTATACATATATTCGATTTGTCAAGTATTTTAACATAATTAATATGTAGTGGATTTCCTGCCATCTAGGGGAGGGGTGGGAACTGGGGGGTGTAATTTGTAACAGAAAGCTTTGCAAGGGTCACTGTTGAAGAATTACCCATACATATGTTTTGAAAATAAGAAGTTTTAATAAAGGAAAAAAATAAAATAAAAATATCTCAAAAAAATAAAAAGAATCATTTGGCTAGTAAGTGTCTCTGACTTTAGATTTTAATTCAGGAAAATGAGTCTTCCAACTCCTGACCCAGTGTTCTATCCACTGTACCACCTAGCTGCCCAAGTAACTATTTACATGTAGAAAATATACAGTATAAATGAAAGATAGTATTAGAAGGAAAGCACTGAGGGAGGGGTAGGAAAGGTCTCTGGCACAAAATGGGATTTAAAAGATGCCAGAGAAGCTGGGGGCAGGGGTAGGAAGGAAGAATATTCCAGATGTTAGTTACAGTCAGCAAAAAAGCATAGAATTGGAAGATGGAATGTTTTGATGAAGACCAGCAGGGATGCCAGTGATTTTATATTTGATCCAGAAGGTTTTCTGATATCAGAAGGGAACTAGTGAAAGCTATTATGTGGAAAAGGGATTATACTTCTTCTAGGCCATAAAGGGCAGAATTAGAAAATGATGGGTAGGAATTACAGAGAGATAGATTAAGATTTAATTTAAAGAAATGCTTTTCAACATTTTGACTTATCCAAAAAAAGAGAATAAATGGACTGCTTTGATAGGTCATTGAGTTCCTCCCTCAACTCTTTCAGATACTTCTCCGCAATTCTATAAAGCAGATTCTTAGCCAAGTCCAGGTTAGAGTAGGAGGATTCTAAAGTCTCTGCAACTCTGGGATTATGTGATTCTATGAGAGAGTAAACAGAATTCCAGGCTACCACTGACTACATGTAACTAGTATCCAAGCCTTTCCCTCCCCTTTGTGCTCCTGTCAAGCCACCCCAATAGTTGTCCAGACCCGTGGAATTTCTTCCTATATCCAATAGACTGAGTATCCAGAACATCTAGGGGTTCCCAAGATAACAGCCACCTCAAGTTTCTTATTTGTATCATCTTTTATGTTAGATCTTTAACAATATTTAAGATTTTTTCTTTAGATCATAAATTTTGGGGAGTTTTTTTTTTTCAGCCAGACTGTTGTCTTTTGTTCTCTCCAACTTATCATAAAGCTATGAAGCTTTCATTTCTTTTCCTCATTTTATTCTATCTCTCTTTTAAGATCCTTTTGGAACTCTTCCAAGAGAGCCTTTTGAGCTGGAGACCACTTCATATTCCCCTTTGAGATTTCCTTTAAAGGTGTTTTGCCAATGCTGATCTTTTCTGGGCTTGTGTTCTGATCTTCCCTGTCTCCACAGTAGCTCTCCATGGTTAGAACTTTTTTTGGTTTGGTTTGGTTTGGTTTTTGCTCATTTTTAAAGGTTGAAATCTACTCCTAGGGCACAGGGGAGATGTTCTTGGGCTTTCTCCGCAGGGCAACAGGAACTTGTCACTGAGTAAGCAGGGGCTGCTGGTGCTTCAGGTTTGTCCCCTTGGCCAAGTTCCCCCTGCTATGCTGAGGTTCAGGGGCTCACAATTTGCCTTCTGTGTGGTGGTAGTCTCACAACTGGCCGGCTGATCCAGCGGCCTCCTGAACCAGGACAGAGGAGCCAATGCTGGTATTTTGGTTAAGAGCCAATCTGAGACTGTACTGGGCCCTGTTCTTCCCTATCCAATGGAGTTCCTGAAGCTTTCCAAGATACTTTAAGCTGGAAAATTATTACACCCCAAACATTTTTTGGTTCTGTCACTCCAAAAGCCATTTAGACCCTTGATATAGAGTTGATTCTGAGTAAAGTCAGGAAGAGCTCAGGCAAAGTACCACATACTCTGCCATTTTAAGGCTATGTCCCATCTGAAGGATAAACTCTCTGTAGTGCCAGTGGAAGTAAAAAGAGAGAGGAGAAAGGGAGGGAAGAACAGTTCAATCCTATACACAGTTCAGACCCTGAGAAAGATCCGTCAAAGATATATCAAATGAGACAGTGAACCATTTCTCGTGATCTGCATGGGATCAAATGAAACAGCCAGTTCAGAACACTGTTTCAGAAGGCCAGTGGATCAGCTGGGAGAACTCCAACACAACTACAGAAGCCAATTTATGATATCAGCATAGCAGGCTGGACTATGCCCAAAGCAGTGGGGAAACCTGCAGCACCACTAGCCCCGGCACAGTCAATGAGAAGCTCCTGTGGTCCTGCAGAGGAAGCCTGTGCCCTGGAAGCAGACCTCAATGTTTAAAAATGAGCAAAAAAAGCAAAAATAGCTCTGACCATAGAGAGCTACTATGGAGACAGAGAAGATCAGAACAAAACCCAGCAGAGAACAGCAAAGGCAAAACACGTTAAGGGGAAGTCTCGAAGGGAAACATGAACTGGACTCCAGCTCAGAAGGCTCTCTTGGAAGAGTTCAAAAAGCATCTTAGAAGAGAGACAGAAGAGAAATGGGGAAAATAAATGAGAGCTATGAAGGAAAATTATGATTGGTTGGAGGAAAAAGCCAAAAGTCTGACTGAAGAAAAAACTTCTTAAAAATAAATTTGGCAAAATGGGAAAAAAACACCTTGAAGAAAATAACTCCTTAAAATGAAATTGGTGAAATGGAAAAATATATGCAAGAAAGCAACTTCTTAAAAAATAAATTTGGCAAAAAGGAAAAAGAAAATGGAATTGGCAAAGTGGGGAAAAGATACACTGAACAAACAACTCCTTTAAAAGTACAATGGGTCAAATGCAAAATAAAGTTTTTTTAAATTTTTTATTAATACTTTTTATTTGCAAAACATATGTATGGGTAATTCCTAAACATTAACCCTTACAAAGCTTTCTGTTACAAATTTTTCCCCCCTAATCCCCACCCCTCCCCTAGATGGCAGGATATCCACTACATGATAATTGTGTTAGAATACTTAAGAAATCAAATATATGTATAGTTATTGCATCATTTTTTTTGTGCAGGAGAAATCGTATCTACAAGAAAGAATAATCTGATAAAGTAAATACAATGCAAGCAAACCTCAATAGAGAACATGAAAATGTTATGCTGTGGTCCACATTTCACATCCCTCTCTCTGGGTGTATATGGCTCTCTTCACCAAACAATTGGAACTGATTTGAAGCATTTCATTGTTGAAGAGAGTCATGCCTCATATAGTATTGTTGTTGCTGTGAATAAGGATCTCCTGGTTCTGCTCACTTCACTGAGCATCAGTTCATGCAAGTCCCTCCAGGCCTCTCTGAAATTGTCCTGCTGGTCGTTTCTTACAGAGCAATAATATTCCATAACATTCATATACCATAATTTATTCAGTCACTCTCCAATTGATGGGCATCCATTCAGTTTCCAGTTTCTAGCTACTACAAAAAGGGCTGCCACAAACATTCTTGCACATGTGGGTCCCTTTCCCTCCTCTAAGATCTCTTTTGGATATAGGCCCAATAGAAACACTGCTGGGTCAAAGGGTATGCACAGTTTGATAACTTTTTGATCATAGCTCCAAACTGCTCTCCAGAATGGTTGGATCCGTTCACAGTTCCACCAACAATGCATCAGTGTCCCAGTCTTCCCACATCCCTTATAACATTTATCTTTATCTTTTCCTGTCATTTTATTCAATCTGACAGGTGTATAGTGGTACCTCAGAGTTGTCTTAATTTGCCAAATGCAAAATAAAGTTAAAAAACTAACTGAAGAAAATAATTCATGAAAAATTAGCATGGGACGAATGAAAGTGAGCTCAATGAGGCATCAAGAATCAGTGAACAAAAAAAATTTAAAATGAAAAAAAAATAGAAGAAAATGTACAATGCCACATCGGAAAAACAACTTTCCTAGGAAATAGAATCAGGAGAGACAATCTAAGAATTTTTGGATTACCTGAAAGTCATGATGAAAAAAATAGCTTGGACAACATCTTTCAAGAAATTATCAAGGAAAACTACTTTCATATCCTAGAAGGTAAACTAGTCATTGAAAGATTCCACTCAATAACCTCCTAAAAGAGACCCCAAAATGAAAACTCTAAGGAATACAGTAGTTAAATTCCACAATTATTAGTTTAAGGAGAAACTATTGCAAGTGACCGCAAGGAAACAATTCAAATATTGAGGAGCTGCAATCAGAATTATCTAAAACCTACTAGCTTCCCTACTAAAATATCAGAGTGCCTGGAATATATTTCAGAAGGTCAGAGGGATTTACAAAGGAATTCTATCAAACATTTAAAGAACAATTAAATAAAAAGACCTTGTTTCTAAAATGTATATTGACTCAAGTTTATAAAAATGCAAGCCATTCCCCAAGTGATAAAGGGTCAAATGATATGAAGAGACAATTTTCAGATTAAGAAACTGAAGCCATTTCTAGTCAAAAGAAAAAAAATCACTATTGATTATCTAAATCACTATTGATTAGAGAAATGCAAATTAAGACAACTCTGAGGTACCATTTCACCCATCTCAGGTTAATTGAGATGACAGGAAAAATAATGAATATTGAAGGGGATGTGGGAAAACTAGAACACTAATACGTTGTTGGTGAAGTTGTGAAATGGTCCAATAATTTTTTGGAGCAATTTGGAACTATGCCCAAAGGACGATTAAACCGTCCATAACTTTTTGATCCAGCAGTGTCTTTATTGGGACTAGATCCCAAAAAGATAATAAAAAGGGAAAATAAGTTTCTGTAGGCCTTTCTCAAATCATCTTGCTGATCAGAAAAATAAAATACTATTTTAAAAATTGCAGTAAAATTGTCCTTCCTATATACAAATAGGATTTAGTCATTCATCAAGACTCCTAATAGTGTAGGAACTCACTCATTCACATTGCTCTTCTTCTTCCTCCTTCAAACAACTGGTCTATATCCTGACTTCTAAACCATTCTACCAAAACCACAGTTCTCTCACTCTATCTTCCTATTCCACATTCCCATGGGCAAGTTTTTACCAGAATGTTTTTCACTATGCATGTCTGAGGAAATTTCTTAAAGCTTCCTCAGTTGTCCAGAGGATAATCCACAGGAGGGAACAGCTTTAGGTCACAGTCAAGATTTAACACATTTTTCACCTTATGGGAAAAGATTTATGTCAATTCCATAGTCTGAAGATCAAAACCATATGAACTACCGTCTCCAAAGTGCTAATCTTTTATCTTACATCTTGTTTTAATAGTCAGAAATGTCCAAGGCATTTTCTTTTAATACTCTTATTACTTCTTCTGTCAGATGAGCCTGATTCAGCTTGAAAAAAAAAAAAAAAACAATGGTTTCTGGTTGATTGTAGAGAGGTTCATTGGAAATGCTTGCTTCTTAGATCCATTGACTTTGAGATTGAATTGAATCATTAACTCTGGGCATGAAGTTATAACCTTAGGGATCAGAGAATCACAGAATCATAACATTAGACATGCAAGGGACCACAGAAGTTATAGTTCACCCCTCCTTTATTAGATTATATTTTGATTTATTTTCTAAATATTTCCCAATTATATTTTAAAAATATATTTTAGTTTTCTTCCCAATCATATACATATATAATTTAAAAATATTTTATTTCCCTTCTTTTACATGTTAAAATAATTTTAAAATTCTTTTTAAATTTTGAGCTTCAAGTTTTCTTTTTTCCACCCTTGCCTCCTCTCTGAGATGGTGATCAATCTGATATGGCTTATACATATGCAACCATATAAAGCATTTCCATATTGGTCATTTTATACAAGACTAGAATTAAAAAAAGAAGTTGAAAAATAGCATGCTTCAGTCTGCATTCAGACAATATCAGTTCTGTCTCTGAAGGCTTCATCCTTTATTATGCTTCATTCTTTGGGATTGTCTTGGATCATTACACTGCTGGGAATAGCAAAGTCATTAATAGTTCTTTGTTGTACAAGATGGCTGTCACTATGTACCACTTTCTTCTGGTTCTGCTCACTTCACTTTGCATCAGCTTGTGTAAAACTTTCCAGGATTTTCTGAAATCATCCCGCTTGTTATTTCTTATGGCACAATACTATTTCATCACAATCATATATCACAGCTTATTTAGCTATCTCCCAAATGATGGGCATCCCTCCAACTTCCAGTTCTTTGCCACTACAAAAAGAGCTGCTATAAGTATTTTTGTACTAATAAGTGCTTTTCCTTTGTTATGTCTTTGGGATATAGATGTATTCGTGGTATTGCTGGATCATAGGGTATCAGAGTTCTATAGTCCTTTGGGCATAGTTCCAAATTCCAAGCCCATAGTGGTTAAATGAATTACCCTAGATCATATAGTTACTTAGTGATAGAATTGGAACAAAAAATCAAGTCTCCTACATCCACTCCAGTCTTAAATCCTACCATACCATTTTTCATATAGTGAACTTCTTGATATTTTTCAAAAAAGTTCTATTATCTATTTTTGTTCTCATGACAACTCCATGGACTAGCATAGGGAGAGAGTAGGTGCAATGCTTGTTAATTGACTTTTCCATTCATTTAGTTATTGATTCTTTCCCCTTTTATTACATGTGAAGGAACTGAGGCCCAAGATAGACTTACTCAGGATTACACAGAGTCAAGTTGAGAACTTAGGCTTCCTGACTCCTGATCCAGCACAATTTCTACTGCACATACTCTTTCTCCAAGTTCACTTGACTTGTGATCAATTTATTGTGTGCTGCAGTGGCCTAGTCCCTTAGGGTGCAGGTACATGCATGCAGTGGCCTGGTCCCTTAGGGAGCAGGTATATACATGCATGCAGTGGCCCGGTCCCTTAAGGAGCAGGTATGTGCAGGTATGTGCAGGTACGTGCATGCAGTGGTCTGGTCCCTTGGGAGCAGGTACGTGCATGCAATGGCCCAGTCCCTTAGGGAGCAGGTATGTGCAGGTATGTGCTTGAAGTGGCCCGGTCCCTTGGGGAGCAGGTACATGCAACTTATGTCAGCATGGAGGGGGAAGGAGCAGAAGCAGAGAGCCAGCTAGTCGTACCTTCTCCTTCCTGTG
>JAJPUD010028102.1:2685-14960 GCA_023553655.1 Myrmecobius fasciatus
AGAGAGACCCTACTCTCCAGAGTTCTGTCTCAAGAGGTATGTGTTAGGGAGGATGAGGAAGGTTATTTCTTCCCCTTTTAATCCTTGACAGTTATATTGATTTTTGGCACATGACAATTGGTATATGTGCTATCTAAGGAATCCTGATCCTGGGCCTTGGGCTCCTGGATACCTCTTTAATTTGTTTTCCTGCTCTTAAAGATCTATCTCCTCCTAGATTCTGTCTCTCCCAATACATGAGCAATTCTACTTCAAGGTACAATAGCCAACAGTGATGGAAGTAGGATTACATTACACAGGTACTTCCTGCCTAGAATACACCCTTGTTATTTTCAGTATCTGGGGCTTTTTAAAGTCTTCTAAGGGCATGGCCAATCTTTAACTAACCAATGTAAAGCTCCTTTTCCAATTAAGTCAGAGAAACCTTTTGATACTTCAAAACAATACTTCTCTTATCTGCTCCTTACTTTCCTTGAGTATAACAATTGAAAGGTGAAGGACATTAAATCCTTCCATTATGTCAATCAACAAGTATTAAGGACAGGACTAAGGCTAGGACCCTGTTATCTCAGGTTTGATTTTGGGAAGAAATGAGATCTTGAAAAGTTTTAAAAGATTTGCTTTGCCCCCATATATCAATGATACAACTATACTTTGGGTCTGATCAGCAGGATAGGCTATGGAGATTCAAATGGTATCAGAGACAGACACAAGTTAGACAGTCCCAAACTCCATGTGGATGAAACTTTTTATATTCTTGGATGACCAGAGAATTGCAGAAGAAGAAGCAGAGACCAATCAGGAACAGTTTTATCTCCTTTAAGGAAAAATTAATCTTTTATTATACTTTTATGTCACATAACCTTAATTGGGCCCTCACAGCTGCTAGAAAATTCTACTAGACCTCCCATAATAACTCTATCCCACTCCAAAGTCCCTCTTCCAAACTTTGTCATCCCTCCTCAAATCATACATGGCTTCTACATTCTTTCAGTAGAGGAGCTTGTCTCATATTTTACTAAAAATAATGAGGCCATTTTTGTGAACTCCCTCTTCTTTTCCTCATCTCATATTACCTATTTACCTCTATGACTATCTCCTATTTCCTCCCTATCTCGCAAGATGAGCTTTATTCCTTACCAAGGCTAACCCCTCCATCTGCTCAAATGATTCCATTATATCCATTCTTCTTCAACAGATTGTCCCTTGTTCACGTCCTTCTGTTACTTATTTTCAGTCTCCCAATCTACTAGGTCATTTCCTACTGCCTACAAACATATCTGTGATTCCCCTATAATGAAAACAAACAAGCAAAAAAAACCCCTAAATTCTTCCATCTCCACTAATTATTATGCTATATATTTTCTTCCCTTTATAAGTAAATTCCTTGGAAATAGCCCTCTATATTAGGTGCCTTCACCTTCTTCCCTCTCACTGTCTTAACTCCTTACAATGCAGCTTCTGACTTCATCATTCCACATAAACTGCTCTCCTTAAAGTTACTTTCTTTTTTTTAAAATAATAATAGCTTTTTTATTTTTCAAAATACATGCAAAGATAGTTTTCAACATTCACCCTTGCTAAACCTTGTGTTTTAAATTTTTCTTCCACCCTCCACACCTCTCCTCTCCCACAAGTAGTCCAATATAGTTAAATGTGCAATTCTTCTAAACATATTTCCATATTTATCAACCTGCACAAGAAAAAAATCAGATCAAAAGGGAAAAAATAAGAAGAAAAAAAACCCAAGCAAACAACAACAAAGTTGAAATTATTATATTATGGTCTACATTCAGTTCCCACTGTCCTTTCTCTGGATGCTGATGGCTCTCTCCATCACAAGGCTATTGGAATTGCCCTGAATCACCTTATTGTTGAAAAGAGCCACATCCATCACAGCTGATCATTGTATAATCTTTTTGTTGCTATGTATAATGTACTCTTAGTTCTGCTCACTTCATTTAGCATCAATCCATATAAGTCTCTCCAAGGCTTTTCTGAAATCATTTACTTTCTCTAACATGATTTCTTTATTGCCAAATCCAATGGCAAAAGGCCACACCATTCTCTCAAATCTCTCAGGTTCACAATGTAGGTATTATCCTTGACATCCAATCTATAGCTAAGGTTTGTCTGTTTTACGTTTGCAGCCTTTTTTCCTGTAACACTGTCACCGAATGAATGTAGATCCTCATCACCTCATACCTTATCTAGTTCAATAAGTCTGCCTGTTCTGAGGCACTCAGAACACTGAGTGTTCTCCCCACTCTAATTCATCTTCCATTCAACCACAAAAAATGATTTTCTCAAAATACAGGAATAATCATGTCACTTCCCTGCTCAATAAACTCCAGTGGCTCCCAGTTGCCTCTAGGATCAAATATGCAATTTTCTGTTTAGCATTCAAAGCCTTTCATAACCTACCTCCTCCTAAATTTCCAGTCTTCTGACACCTTACTCTCTAATATGAATTCTCTTACATGGTGACACTGACCCCCTTGCTGAGCCATCTCTTCATTTCTTTCATTTTCTCCGACTGTCCTTGGTGCCTGGAATGCTTCTCCTTATCTCTGCCTAATATTTTTCCTTTAAGTCCCACCTAAAATCCCACCTTCTACAGAAAGCTCTTCCTAATCTTTTTTTTCATTCTAATGCCTCCTCTCTTTTATTTCCTGTCCTCTAAGTAGCTTGTTTGTACATATTTGTTCATTTTTTGCCTCCCTATTAGATGTGAATTTCTCCATGACAAAGACTAGCTTTTGCCCCTTTTTATATTCTTAGAATTTGGCAATGTCTGGTACACAGAGACCTACTAATCTCATTACAAGGAGGAAGGGAGAAAAGGCTTAACAAATGCTGGGACTTAGAGGAAGCATAGACTTAATCCATATTTAGTGGAACTCTGGTAGATTTTTTTTTCTATAGCAGCAAGCTTTTATTAAATGCCTACTATGCACATGTCTACCATTTTCCTAGTCATCCAAGTTCATAACCTCAAAGTCATTTCAGAGTTATCCCTCTTCCTCACCACCCATATCCAGTTAGTTCCAAAAATTGCACTGATTCTTCCAATACAATATTGCTTGCTTTTTTTTTTTCCATTTCTCTACTCACATGTGCCCATATTAGTTTAGGCTTTCATTACCTCATGATCTGTGCTATCATAATTGACTACTAATAAAATTGATGCCTCTCCTTTATCCAGCTTCCATACAACTACCAAAATAATTTTCCTAAAATACAGGTCTTATCATGTCCAAGCTCTACTCAAAACCCACTAATGGCTCCCCATTATCTACTCTTAAGCCTGGCATTTAAAGCTTGCCATCAACAGCCTGGCAATCTGCCTACATCAAATTGCTTGCTGTCTTGGGGAAGGGAGAGAGAAGGAAGGGAGGGAGGGAGAAAAATTTGGCACTCAAAATCTTACAAAATGAATGTTGAAAACTCTTTACATGTAATTGGAAAAAATAAAATACTATTAAGTGCTAGAAAAAAATAAAATATTTAAAAATCTGACTATATTTCCATACTCACTTTATAGAAATCTCCTTTATATACAATTTCATATTTTAGCCAGACTGAATTATTTGCCCTTCTTCAAACTGCTCATGAATTTATGTAGGTCATCTCTTTTTTCATATCACCTCAGAAGAATGTAAGCCTCTTAAAAACACAGATTATTGGTTTTGTCTTTATATCCCTAGCATAGTGCTTTGTAGAGGAGATAAGGGAACAAGCATTTATTAAGTATCTACTATGTACCACGCAGTGTGCCAAGCACTTTATAGCTATTATCTTATTTGATTTTCATAATAACCCTGAGAGATAGGTGCTATTATTACTCCCATTTTACAGGTGAGTAACCTGAGGCAAACATAGGTTAAGTGACTTCCCCAATACAGTCATTTTTATATTTATTATATTAATATATATTATATCATAATATTATATTAACTGTCATCAAGCAGTTAATAGATGACTAAGACTAGCTCTCTATCCATTGTGCTACCCAGTATCCTAGTATGTAATAAGTACTTACTTAACTAGGTGCAGAACTGAATTGAAATGAAGAGTTGATACCTGTGTGGTACCTTTTCCGGATTCTATCCAACTGGAAGTGCGTTGTGTTCCTTTTACGTTCTCATCTTCTACTTTACATTTGCATTCTTCTATAGAGTAATAACTTCTCTACTAGAGCATTAACTCCTTAAGAATAGAAGTGTCTTACTCATTTTTTGCATTCTCCATGTTGTATTTCTATGAAGTAGTATTTGAACTGGGACTTAATAAGAAAGGATTTCAACAAGCAGATTTCAAACCCCAAATCTAAAATCTATTAAGGATTTCAATTTAACTTTGAATTATTCAATCTACATTGGTCAAATGAAATGGCTTAATTGGAAGCTTTCTACTTCTGGTGGCATTATGTAGACTACTTATAAGTAATTCCATTCCAAATAGCATTATACTGTAGATGAAGGTCTAGGAAAAGGATTGGGGTTACTCTATATTCCATTCCCAGAAGGAATGGAAGCCCAAAAGGTAAGGGAAGCTAGGTATTTACACACAACTCCTCATTGCTTTATTGGAGCTTTTCAAAATTCTGATTTTCCCAGCCTCAGCTTGTACTGTCATGCCCCAATGAGTCTATCTCTGAGCCCCACTTAACAATTACCTTTTCTAGAAAGGCTCAGCATGATTGATAAGTGCACATGTACAAGTAAGCAACAGACTCAGCTTATTAGAGGGGATATAATTGCACTGATAGAAAAAGAAAAAGTGAACAATTTACTTGCAAACTATCAAGGAGATTTCATGTTAGCAGATTCCTAACTGATAATGACTACTGAACCTTTTTAGAAAGAATTGTTAAAGGGATGCAACACTGGAGACTCAGAGGATTCTAATTCAAATATATTAACTGTACTCACTGTCCCCACATTGCCCTTAGGGTCACATAAGAGGCCCCAAGAAAATAGACAGGGCCAAGTATAAATTTTTATTTTTTTCCCTGTCATTTTCTTCCCCTTGTGTGCATTGTAAACCATGAAAGTTTATATTATTTTAAGGACACAAAACATAAATACACATTTGAAATGAAACCACAGAGTCAATGAATTCAAATATCCACCATAATAATCATAATTACCAGTATCAACTATTTTGTGGAATTTGGCCCCATCTTTTCTTTGGGTTTTCAACAAGGAGTAGTATTGAGACATCCTGGGGAAAAAGGAGGGAGATGAGAATGAAGGAAAAGGGATATTAAGCCTTCAATTATTTATTGCTCTACTTCTGTCTTGGATCCCAGAAGGCAAGATAGTTGGAAATTATTCCACTTCCTAGATAGAATGATGAATCCAGGCTATTCACTATTGCCTTGTGTATATTTACTGGGAGGCTTAATAACTCTGTCTACTCTGATCTACTCTGATTCTCCAGTGTGACTTGTTGAAATGATAATTGGTCCTGAGATTACATTGCCTTGGGAACATACCCAGCCAAGTTGTTCAGACAGACACATTCTTTGAATGGTAATGGATTGGCTCTCACAGAACACTGACTTTAGGGAGAGAAGAGGTTTTGCAAGAAGAATTCCATCAAGCCATGGGGCTTTCAAACCATGTGGAGCTTGTTCTTTTGGAGTTGTTATCTCATCTTCCTCCCACTCTCCCTAGTCTCCCTCTCCCCCAGTCTGAAAGGGAAGAAAGCCAGAAGGTCCAAGGAATGACTCACTCAGTGAATAGCAGTCAGATCTCCAGACAGACAGGCGAGGCTTATTCACAGGCTCCAAACAGTTTCACTTGCTCTTTTTTCAAGCAGAAAAGTTGGCTATGATAAAAGGTAACTCTTCTTTTAATTTAATTTATTTTTTTGTTTTTAAAGTATTTTTGTTTCATTAAATACTTCCATTGCATTTTTAAAACTTTTTAAACATTCATTGTTTTAAATTATTAGTTTAAAATTCTCTCCCTCCTTCCAATCCTTCCACCACCCACTGAGTAGACAACCAATATAATACCCATTATACATGTGAAATCATGCAAAACATATTTCTATCTTAACCATGTTGCAGGGGAAAATAAGGAAGGAAGGAAGTAAAGAAAGAAAGATCAAAAAAGAAAGAAAGAAAGGAAGAAAAAGAAAGGAAAAAAGGTGAAAAATATGTTTTGATTTGCACTCAGAGTCCATCAGTTCTCTCTCTAGAGGTGGATAGCATTTTTCATCATTAGTTCTTGGAATTATCATGGATCATTGTACTGATCAGAGGAGATAAGTTTTTTCACAATTAATCCTCATTATAATATTGCTGTCACTTTGTACAATGTTCTTTTGATTCTGCTTATTTCACTTTGTATCAGTACATATGTCTTCCCAGGTTTTTCTAAAACCATTCCTTTTGTCATTTGTTATAACACAATAGTATTCTATCATGATTCACACTACAACTTGTTCAATCATTTACCCAACTGATGGGTATCCCCTCAATTTCCAATTTTTTACCATCACAAAAAGAACTTCTATAAATATTTATGTATATTTAGTCCTTTTCTTTTTTCTTTGATCTCTTTGGAACAGGGAACAGAGGTTTTTTAGGCAAACTCTCCCTTGCCACAATTTACCCACCCAGAGTAGTCTTGGACATGGTTTAAAGGCATGCTTTTAACATTTAAATTTAATTAAATAAATTAAAAATGTTTAAATCAAATGTAAGGATCTCTTGTCTTCATTATAATATTAAACTATTTAAAAAGACAGAGACTCCAAGAGAAAGCTGCCATGTCAGTCACTGGGTAGAATGATCAAAGAAAGGGGTATGATTCTCATCATTATGAAGAGGATCCATGTTGTCAATTCAAGCTATCCAGAGAAAATTACACAGAGATCATACTACATTTCTTTTTTAAATTAATATTTCTTTAGTGAATCCTTCCTTTTCCCCCTATCCATCAAGTCAATCTTAGGAAAAAAAACAAGGAATAAAAACAAAAGAGGTTCAAGGGATATGAACAGACAATTTTCAGATGATGAAATTAAAACCATCTATAGTCATATGAAAAGTTGCTCCAAATCACTATTGATCAGAGAAATGCAAATTAAGACAACTCTGAGGTACCACTACACACCTGTCAGATTGGCTAAAATGACAGGAAAAGATAACGATGAATGTTGGAGGGGATGTGGGAAAACTGGGACACTAATACATAGTTGGTGGAACTGTGAACGGATCCAACCATTCTGGAGAGCAATTTGGAGCTACGCTCAAAAAGTTATCAAACTGTGCATACCCTTTGACCCAGCAGTGTTTTTACTGGGCCTATACCCTAAAGAGATCTTAGAGGAGGGAAAGGGACCCACATGTGCAAGAATGTTTGTGGCAGCCCTTTTTGTAGTGGCTAGAAACTGGAAACTGAATAGATGCCCTTCAATTGGAGAATGGCTGAATAAATTATGGTATATGAATGTTATGGAATATTATTGCTCTGTAAGAAACGACCAGCAGGACAATTTCAGAGAGGCCTGGAGAAACTTGCATGAATTGATGCTGAGTGAAACAAGCAGAACCAGGAGATCATTATACACAGCAACAACAATATTACATGATGATCAATTCTGATGGACATGGCTCTCTGCAACAAAGAATTGTCTCAAACCAGTTCCAGTTGTTCACTGAAGAAAACCATATACACCCAGAGAGAGGGATATGAAATATGGACCACAATGTAACATTTTCATGATCTCTATTGATGTTTGCTTGCATTGTGTTGTCTTTCTCTTATTTTCTTTTTTTTTCTTGTAGATAGGATTTTTCTTGCACAACTTGTCAAGTATTTCAATATTATTGACTTGTAATGGACTTCCTGCCATCTAGGGGAGGGGAGGGGACTGGGGTAAAATTTGTAATAGAAAGCTTTGTAAAGATCAATGCTGGGGAACTACCCATACATATGTTATACAAATAAAAAGCTTTAATATAAAAAAAAAGAGGTGGGGAAAAGGTAGTTCAGCAAGACTACTATACATATCACTTGAGTCATAATATACACTATATTGTTCTACTTCCATAGCTTTCCACTTCTGTAAAGAAGGAAGCGAGGTAAATTTCTTCACCTCTTTTCTGGGTCAAGGCTCATCCCTATAATTAGAGAGCCTTCAGTTTTGTTGTTTTGATCTCTCCATTTATATTGATATAATCCTTCCATATACTGTTTTCCAGACTCTGCTTATCTTCACTTTCCACGAATTCATATGCCTTTTTATGCTTCTTTGGATTCTTTAGAGTCATTGTTTCATGTAATACTATATGCCATTATAATTGTGTCCCAAATCTGTTTAGCCATTCTCCCAAAGTTGCCATCCTCAATTTCAGTAAGGGTTGAAATTTGGTTCCCGTGATCTTGACCAAGTTAATTGTTTCTTTCGGGCTCCTCAGTTTTGGATTGACCAGATGATCTCTAAACCCCTTCTAGTATATTATGATACTTTGAGGAGATTAGAGGAGAGGAAGTTTTGATGGAAGAATGACTTCAAATAACTTTTTTTAAGCTCACTCCCTCACATCCATTTGATTGCTAGAGTTATCTTGCCAGCTTCAACCTCAGTAAATATATTTTTTAGTAAGTAAGAAATTAACAAAAAATAAAAATAAAAACAAATTAATAGTCATCACAAAATGATAGATTTGGAACTAGAAAGGACCTTAGAGGCTATTTAGTTCAATTACCTCACTTTAAAAATGAGAAAACCAAGACAGAGAAATTAAGTGACTTGCCCACATCTATAAGTCTGAGGCAGGATTTAAAGTCAGGTGTAAGCATAATGCTAAAAACTAAAACAAGGATTCTTCACTTTTTGTGTGTAATGACAGTCTGGTAAAACCTACATGCTCCTCAGATTGTTTTGAAATGCATCAAATAGGACATCAAAGGAAACTAATTTTATTGAAATAAAGTTATAAAAATATTTTTAAAAAAACAAGTTCATAAACTCTAGGTTAAGAAGCCCTAATCTAAGCCAAATTGTTTCTAGTTTAAATAGTAAGCTGCCAAATGACCCAATTCTTCTGGATATTGATGTATGGACATCATACTTTATATATAAACTTCAAAGATAAATAGATCCCAGGATACCATGGACTCCGTGGTGACCCCATGATATCCTGGGATCTATTTATCTTTAAAATTTAAAGCTTTTTGAGCAGAATCAAGAGAACATTGTACACAGTTACAGCAAGAGTATATGATAATCAACTGTGATGGACTTAGCTTTCTCAACAATTTAGTGATTCAAGGGAATTCCAATAGACTTGGGATGGAAAGAGCCATCTGCATTCAGAGAGAGAACTATGGAGACTGAATATGAATCAAAGGATAGTATTTTTACCTTTTTGTTTCATTTTGTTTTGTTTCTTATGGTTTTTTCTCTTTTGGTCTGTTTTTCTTGCACAATATGACAAATATGGAAATATGTTTTTTTAAAATTGCACATATTTAACCTATATCAGATTGCTTGCTGTCTGGGGAAGAGGAAAGTAAGGGATGCAGGGAGAAAATTTTGGAACAAAAAGTCTTACAAAAATGAATGTTGAAAACCATCTTTCCATGCATTTGGAAAAATAAAATACTACTAATTTTTTTTAAAGTTTAAAGCTTTACATCAATGTGAACTATTTATTACTATAGTCATGATGCTTCATATTAGGGGTCTTTCACCTTTTCTTTTTTAATGTTATGTATTCCTTTGGAAGTCTGACAAAATTGATGAATGAATCCCTTCTCAGAATAATGTTTTTAAATGCATCAAATAAAGTCCATAGGAATGCAAAAGATACCAGTTATGTTGAAACACATTTATTGGAATATTTTTGGAGATTAGTTCAAAGACCTCAGGTTAAAACTCCTTTTAGAACATCTCCTTTCAAGCTAAAAGAGGGCTTAGTGCTCATCTAATCTAGTCTCCTCATTTTATAGATGGAGGACCTGAGTCCAGAGAATGAAGTGGTTTCTTCCTGCACACAAGCAGTAAATGATCTTTTGCTTCCAGACCTAAGTTTTTTTCTACTTTATCTCAGTATCTCTTCTATGTCCCCAGAGAGCATACATTAACTCATCCTTCATAATCCTTCCCTGAATTTTCTTTCTTCTTTTTTATCTTTTCAGTTGGAACTTTTTTTTTTTTCATTCTCCTTCAATCTTCCCCTGATCTTTTAGTCCTCAGCCTGGCTTTTTGTATTTATTTTTGTTTTTTGTCATTTTCTTAGTTCACTCTCCAGTCCTTCTGGGCCCACATTTCTACAATGTCAGATATTTTTCTCCTAATATTTGTACTGAGGACTGTTGTTTGACTTTATTACTTGCTTATTTAATGTCTTCTCTGCCTTTTCAAAATCTCATCCTGAAATATCTTATTTCAGCTGCTGTTATTTTCCTTTTTTGTTTATAGAATCATGCTCTTTCTGTTGCACAAGAGCACTGGAAGCTGGCTTGTATACTTACATTTTGGTTTCATGTTTATTTTCTTATACATGAATCAGATAAACCTACCTCATCAAATCTGTGTCATCTGTATAAACAGGTGCCTCAGCAATGACTACTTATTTCAGCATCTCACTTTTGGCCTGTTTATCTTTCAGCAAAGCAATGTGGTGTGATAGAAAGACAATTGTGGAGTAAGAGGACCCAACTTCAAATCTCACATGTGATGGTAGGCAAGTAATTTAATCTCCCTGGACTTCAGTTTTCTTATATGTAAAATTGGGCTAATCAGCTTTTGGGAGTCCCTTTTTGCAATTTGGAGATCCAGCCCATCTTTTGGGAATGGGGCTGGGTTTTTTTTTGGGGGGGGGGATTTATCAATGTATATAATATACCACAAGGAATTTCACTTCTGTCAATGCATGGATCATGAATCAATAGATTTAGAACTAGAAAGGATGTCAGAGGACAGATGAACAATCTAAGAAGACCCTGGAGTGTGAGTGGCTTCCCCAAGTTCATCCAAATGGTTAAATAGAAGTCAAGAATTGAACTCTGGTCTGCTGATTCTAATTTGACACCTTCCCCCTCCTCCCCACCCCCACATTCCCAGTGTACCATTGGGTAACCCAATTCTTTCCTGTTCGAATTTTAATTCAATATAACAAACATTCAACTTAACAAGGACATGTTAAGCACTTCCTATATGTCAGGCATTTTGCTAGGGTCCAGGGTCCTAAGACAAAAATTGAAGGAGTCTTTAGCCTCTAGCTGCCATGCTGCCATTTAGTCCCAGAACAATTCTGTATATTTTCATTAATCTGAAATACATGACAAAACCTCAGGTAGGAATTAATTTATTGTTCCCAGGCAAGAAGGAAATTTTAACTCTAAATGCTGTCATCAACATCAAATGATTTTTCTTTTTTTTTTTTTTTTTTTTTTTTTTTTTTTTCTTTTTTTTTTTTTTTTTTTTTGTAGATGGCAATTACTCAGCAGCATTAACTGAGTCCCTAGTGTACACATGGTACCAGGAGAGAAATTATAGATGTTGCAGTCATAGCCTTTGCCAAGCAAGAACTTACAATCTCAATTGAACTAACAAATTAAAAAGAGCTAAAAAGCAAAAACAAAAGCAAAAACAAAACAACAATAACAACAACAACAACAAAAAACCCTTCCAAAGCACAAGTATAAACTGTTATGTGGTAATGTATATCTAAGTACTAAGGGAATAGACCGCATCTGTACACAGTAGCTTCTCAACCATTGTTGCTGTTGCTTGTCTTTCATTCTGGAAGAGAACCATGAGACCATGAAGTCAGGGAGATGATACCACGACATGTAAGTGAATTGGATTTAAGCGAGGGAGGGCTGTGCAAGGTCACCTACCTCACTTTCCCCTCTGGAGCCATTTGGTCCAGTGGCCAGATATAATCAGGATGACTGGAGATGGCCCTGGATGATATTTCACTAATTTAGCCCAACCAATATTTATTAATGAACCAGGATCAGATTTGGGCTGGGTTAGGTTAGTGTCAGAAAGGTTAGGACTTGGTTGCTTGGCTTAGCTCTCTTACAAATTACTATTATATAACCTTAGGAAACTAATTTAGGCAAGTCTTTCTGTGCCTTAGTTTGCTTGTCTAGAAAATGGAGATAATAAAAGCACTAACATCCCAGGATTGATGTGAAGATCAAATAAGATAATATTTTAAAGTGATAACCTTAGGTCCTGACACTAATTGGTACTATTGTTTTGGTTCAGTTGCATATGATCCCATTTTGAGGTTCTTG
>JAJPUD010028103.1:0-14960 GCA_023553655.1 Myrmecobius fasciatus
CAATGACAATTGTAATCTAGTGTTTGATAAACCCAAAGACCCCAGTTTTGGGGATAAAAACTCACTATTTGACAAAAACTGCTGGGATCATTGGAAACTAGTCTGGAAGAAATTAGGCATTGACCCACACCTAACACCATATACCAAGATAAGGTCAAAATGGATTCATGATCTAGGTATAAAGAATGATATTATAAACAAATTAGAAAAATGTAGGATGGTTTACCTCTCAGACCTGTGGAGGGGGAAGGAATTTGTGACCAAAGAAGAACTAGAGGTCATCATTAATCACAAAATAGATAAGTTTGACTATATCAAGTTAAAAACGTTTTGTACAAACAAAATGAATGCAGACAAGATTAGAAGGGTAGCAGTAAACTGGGAAAATATTTTTACATCTAAAGGTTCTGAAAAAGGACTCATTTCTAAAATATATCGAGAATTGACTCAAATATATAAGAATTCAAGCCATTCTCCAATGGATAAATGGTCAAAAGATATGAACTGACAATTTTCAGACGAAGAAATTGAAATTAATTCCGGTCACATGAAAAGGTGCTCCAAGTTACTATTGATCAGAGAAATGCAAATTAAGACAACTCTGAGATACCACTACACACCTGTCAGATTGGCTAAAATGACAGGAAATGATAATGATAACTTTCGGAGGGGATGTTGGAAAACTGGGACAATGATACATTGTTGGTGGAACTGTGAACGGATCCAACCATTCTGGAGAGCAATTTGGAACTGTGCTCAACAAGTTATTAAACTGTGCATACCATTTGACCCAGCAGTGTTTCTACTGGGCCTATATCCCCAAGAGATTTTTAAGGAAGGAAAGGGACCCACATGTGCAAAAATGTTTGTGGCAGCCCTTTTTGTAGTGGCAAGAAACTGGAAATTGAAAGGATGCCCATCAATTGGAGAATGGCTGAATAAATTATGGTATATGAATGTTATGGAATATTATTGTTATATAAGAAACAACCAGCAGGATGATTTCAGAGTGGCCTGGAGAGACTTGCATGAACTGATGCTGAGTGAAATCAGCAGAACCAGGAGAACATTTTACACAGTAACAAGACTATACGATGATCAATTCTGATGGACATGGTTCTCTTCAACAATGATGTGATTCAAACCAGTTCCTATTGTTCAGCAATGAAGATAGTCATATACATCCAGAGAGAGGCCTGTGGAAACTGAGCACGGACCACAACAAAGCATTTTATCGCTTTCTGTGAATATTTCCATGCATTTTGTTTTCCTTCTTAGTTTTTTTTTTCTTCTCTTTCTAGATCTGATATTTCTTGTTCAGTAAGATAACTGTATAGATATGTATACATGTATTGGATTTGTCATATAATTTAACATATTTAGCATATATTAGATTACCTGTCATCCAGGGGTGGGAGGTGGGGGGAAGGAGGGGAAAAGCTTGGGAAAAATTTTTTTTTTTTGCAAAGGTCAATGTAGAAAAATCACTCATATGTTTTGTAAATAAAAAGCTTTTAATAAAAAAAGAATCCTGACATATTTTTTCTATGACAGAAATATCATACTAATATATAAACAAAAAGAACCAAAATAGAGAAAGAAAATTACAGAACCTTCTTCACTAATGAGTATTGATGCAAAAAAATTAAATAGAATATTAACCAAAAAAATTGCAACAAGTTATCAGCTGGATAATACACTATGATCAAGTGGGATTTGTACTAGGAATTCCAGGCTGTTCAATATAAGGAAAACTATTGCCATGATCGACCATATCAATAACAAAACTAACAAAAGTCACATAATTCCAATAAATGCCAAAAAAGGGTTTTGACAAAATACAACATTCATTTCTCTTCTTTTTTTCTCTGAGGCAATTGGAGTTAAGTGACTTGCATAGGGCACACAGCTAGGAAGTGTTAACTGTCTGAGACCAGATTTGAACTCAGGTCCTCCTGATTTCAGGGCTGGTGCTCACATTTCTTTCTTTCTTTTTTTATAATTTTTTTAAATTTTATTTTATTTGCATAACATATGTGTGGGTAATTCTTCAACAATAACCCTTACATAGCTTTCCGTTACAAATTTTTCCCCCCAACTTCCCCACCCCTCCCCTAGATGGCAGGATATCCACTACATGTTAATTATGTTAAAATATTGGCAAATCGAATATATCACATTTATTTCTATTAAAAGCACTATAGAGCATAAAGATAAAGACAATTTTCCTTAAAATAATAAGCAACATCTACTTAAAACCATCCGCAAGCATTATTTGTAATGGAGAGAAGCTGCATGAATTCCCAATAAGATCCAGAGTGAAGGTAGGAGGCCCTGATTTTATTAAACACTGCATTAGAAATGTTTTATTTATCAATAAAAATAAATGAATTAGAATAGCCAATGATGAGATAAAACTATTACTCTTTGCAGATGATATGATGGTATAATTAGAGAATTTTAAAGAATTATCCAAACCTAGTTGAAACAATTAATAGATTAATCAAAGTTAAAGAATACAAAATAAACTCACACAAATTATATCTGCATATTACTGACAAAGACCAGCAGCAGGAGATAGAAAGAAAAATAGAATAAAATATTCAGAAGTCTACTTGCCAAGAGAAACCTATTAACTGTATGAACACAATAACAAAACCCTTCCAAACAAATTAAGTCAGATGTAAATAAATGTAAAAATATCAATTCCTCATAGGTAGGCTGAGCTCATATAATTCTGCCTAAAGTGCTTTACTTGTTCAGTGGCACACCAATCAAACTGTCAAAATTTTGTTAGAGACCTAGAAAAAAAACAATAAATTCATCTGGAAGAATAAAAAAGTAAAGAATTTCAAGGGAATTAATGAAAAAATACAAAGAATTTTGGGTTAGCATTACCATATCTAAAGCTATATTATAAAGCACTTATCACCAAAACTATTTGGCACTTGCTAAAGAATGGAGTGGTTGATAAATGAAAAGAGATGAAAAATAATATAAGATAGAATTAGAAAAAACTAAAAATAATCATAAAAATTAAATTCAAGAAAAAAAGGAAGATTATCAAAAGAAAATTAGCCCAATGGAAAAGAAGATCCAGATTTTTAAAGCAGAAAATGACTTATTTGAAAATTAGAATGGGAAGTCTATGAATTTATGAGGTCAGTAGATAACACAACAAAATAAAAAGAATGGAAAAAAGAAGATAATGTGAAAAATCTTTTAAGAAAAGCAAGAGATCTGAAGAACAGATCAATAAGAGAAAACATAAAAGTAATTGGACTACCTAAGAACTGTGATGAAAAAGAGAGAATCTTGTCAAAATAATATAAGAAATAAAAAAATTATCATTAAGTTATAAACAAAAAGGGGAAAGTACTTATACAAAAAAATCCATCAATCAGCACCTTAAAGAGGTCATATAAGACAAACATAAATACATCATTGTTAAATTTTGAGACCCCAGAAGAAAAATTTTACAAGCAGCAGCAGCAACAACAACAAAATAATTAAATTTGCTGGGACTAGATTTAGATTTGATTATGATTTACCAACATTTATAGTAAAATACTACAGATCCTGTATTATTATATATTGACAATGAAATGTAAAGTTGAAAATGAACATATATCTGGTAAAATTAAGTGTAATATTGGATAAAAAGAACTGAATACTCAATAAACTGTTAGATTTTTCAGGATTTTGTCTCAAATGATCCTGAACTCAATAGAAAATTTAAGATATAAGAGCCAAAATGAAAGCTTAACATCAAGGGACTCAATAAAGACAAAAGTATGTTTTCTATATGTGAAAATATAAGATTGACATTAATCAATGGTTAGTTCAAAAGAAAGTTTGAGGTAAAGTTGAATATAATGTGACTCTAAAAAGCAAAACCATCTAGAAAAAGGCAAAATTAGTCATTATGCATTATAAATGAGGTTTGAAACAAGAACTGACATAGAGAAATTAAATGGGGAAAAGACTGGTAGTTCTGAAAATGTATTTACATCAGGAATGAGTTAATGAAATTTTTTTTTTCTTTTTCTGTCTTTTTCCTCATTTTGCATTTAAGTTTTAAATAAATAAATACATAATAACAGTTTTTTTTGTTTTGGTTTTCAAACTTAAAGTTGAGAAAATTTTTATTTTGATTTATATTGTTCTTAATAAAAAAAAAAACCTAGATGTGTTTTTGGCATAATATCAAGTGAGAAATACACAAGATATAAATTCATAAATTGATTCCTAAGGGTAGATATTAGCAAAATAGTTTTATACATCTAGAGTTGAAAGTTACCTGGGCAACTTTATAATGTGAATTATTCATTTTACAAATGAGCAAACTGAGGCCCAAGAAAAGCTATGATTTGTTGCAAGTTATAAAGAAGAAAAAGTGTAATCGATGGAATGTTAACCCAGATTCTGGTTCAAGAGCATGTGTTCTTTCTACTGTACCAACTAGAAAAAATTACTCCTACTTAGACATTAAATAATAGCTTGTTTTTCCCTCTCCTTATTTGTTTGCTATTGCACAATAGGTGTTTAATCCTATTTTAATACAGCAGACAATACAATTTAACTGTAAAAAATATTCATCAGTAAGAGTTAAAACATCTTTATAAAATGTGTATTTAACTTTATTCTCAGCAATGCTCTTCCAATGTGAGTCATTTTACAATTGATGCGAGAATTGTTAGAATGATCTTCTTTTGGAATTAAAGCACCAGTACTACAGGTAGGTCTTCTTTGTCAGTAACACAAGAAAGTAATGAATACAATATTTATTTGAGCATTCATGAGAAACTTTCAATAGATATTCCAAATTATTGAAACTACTTTAAATTAGCTTTAAACTTGAATAAATCTAACTATAGAAAATTAAAATATGATGTGATTAAAATATTATTACCTTAAATATTTTAGGATTATGTGTGACAGAAAGGATGATACTCAAGTAACATAAAAAAGAATAACCCTTATATATTAAGGCATTTTATTTTTAATAGGACAGGAATAGAGCCAATTGGAAATAATTGTGGTAATATAATTTCTTTTAACATTAAATGTTTAACTGAAAGAATGTGCATATATTTTATAAAAATTTCATTGAATGATAAAATTCATGCTTTGTAATTGTCCATGTATTTTATATCTATATATATGCTTACATACTTCTGGCCTATAATTATAAAAATAAAATTTTAAGATGACCATAATTCAGAAAACATATCAACAACAAAATGTAATGTTAAAACAGACTCCCTCCTCTCCTAAAAGGGGAGGATATGGACATTTTGCTATTTTTTATTCTTCTTGACTTTTGTATATTTCTTGATGCAATTATCCACTCTTTGTTACAGGTTTTCTTACCTTCTATTCTTCATTCTACTTCAATTAAACAGCATATTATTATATACTATGTTCATCCTCACTCCACTCAGTGATGAAAATATAAAGACTAGAATGAAATAATCTTTTCTCTTATAGTCTACTGGAAACTTTGGATACATAAAACTTTCTTGCTTTTACTCCAAACTCTCCAGTTGAAACTTATCTATCATTCTAAATTATCATCTTCCAAACTGTTAACATGATTTTTTACAAGAGTGTATATTTAGTTCTTTTATTCTAACTCTCTTCACAGTCAAGAAAAGTTGTTAGGTGACTTACAGGAGTCAAGATGAAGGATTAAGCAGTAAATTGCAGTAACTCATATTTTCATCTCTAAACAATCATATATTAGCTCCCTGAAATGGTATAATCAGTAAAAAAAAAATGAGGTGAAATAATCTTTTAGTCCATGAAACTTGGAAGATCATCAAGAAAGGTTTATCTCATTTGGACAAAAGGAGAACAAAATCTAAGAAGAGAAGTCCCAGAAAGCCATCACCAAGCCCCACCTCAACAAATCAGAGGACAACAAAACAACTCCAGTGTGGGAGAACAGGCAAACTCCAATACTAGAGTTCTCCATGTACTTCAGCATAGCTAGGGGAAAGGCAAATTAGCTCTGACTACCACTACATGCTTCAGCACAGCTCTGACCAAGCAGAAAACTTTCAGCACAAGATTTTTCACATTTTTCAGCATAGACATGGACTAATGGTCAGCCTTCAGCAGCCAGATAGTCGCATTCTCCAGTTTAGTCTTGTGGAAATGCAAAAAGAAACAAACAAAAAAAAAAAACATACCACCAGTCTCAACACACACCAGACACTAGCAATAGGACCCCAGGTCAGCATCAGGTAAGCTGCTAGATACTTACAACTTCCAGCAAAATCAGTCATCCCCACCCCACCTGATCCCTTCAATGCAGCATCAGACACGTGTCCTTTTCAGGAAAACATCAGCGTGGCAGGAGATTAAACAGACAGAACCTACAGTCCCTGGAATAAAAAGCCTGAAACAGTGCCCTTTTCAGCCTACAAGCAGAACTCAGATTAAAAAGAAAGAAAAAAAAAGTTCAAACAATGAGAAAAAGAAAAAAAAAACTAACTACATAACATATATGGTGATAGGTATCAAAACACTCATGAGCCTCAAAGAAAACTGGGAAGTGGTCTCAAGCCCAAAAAGAACTTATGGGATATCTCAAAAAGAATTTTAAAATTATATAAGAGAAGTAGATGAAAAATGTAAAAACAAATGAGAGTAATGCAAAAGAATTATGAAAAAAATCAGAAGCTTTGAAAAATAAAATAACTACAAAAAAGTAGATTGGTCAAAAGAAAAAGGAGATACAAAAATCTACTGATTAAAGTAACTCTTTAAAAACTATAATTGGCTACACGGAAAGAAAAAAACACAAAAGCTAATTAAGGAAAACAATTCTTAAAAAAGTTATAATTGGGAAAGTAGAATCTAATAACTGTATGAGACATCTAGAATCAATGAAACAAATTGAAAAGAATGAGAAGAGTATAATAAAGCATGGAATACCTCATTCCTGGAACCAGAGGGCAAACTAGACTTTGAAATAATTTCACCAATCACATTACAAAAGATGTCCCAAAAGGAAAAAAAAACAAAAACAAAAACAAAAACTCCAAGGACAGCCCTTTCAAATAATTGAAGATAGAATTAAAGTATTTCCTAAGGTTTTTCTTCTTCTGTCTAAATAATCCAAGTTCTTTCAGTTAGGCAATAGAGCAATGAATCAATAAATGTTTATTTTGTACTTACTATGTGGTAGACATGATGCGAATTGCTGAGGGAACACATTAAAGCACAATATCACATACTCCCAAGACACATAAAGTTTAATGAAGAAAACAGCATAAAATAATTATGTATAAATAAGATATTTTCAGAATAAATTGAAGATAATCAATCCTGGAAAGATATAAGAATTAAAGAGGATGGGGAAGAACTTTCTGTAGCAGTTGAGATTTTAAATGGGACTTGAAGAAAGCCACGAAAGTCAAGTGGCAGTGATTAGAAGAGTACTTATTCCATAATCCTAATAGTGTCACCAGAAAGCACAGGGCCCATTTGAAAGATATTATGAAGTTAAAATTGACAAGGTTTTGGACAAAGATGTATAGAGTGATGAGAGAAAATTGAGGATAATATTTAGTTTGTACGTATTAGTGATGAGAAGATGATAGTACTATTGATCATTTGATTTCTTCATTTGAAAACTCCTTTATATCCTTTGACCATTTATCAATTTAGGAGTATCTCTTTTTTTTATAAATTTGGTTCACTGTTCTATATGTTTGGAATGTAAGGCCCTATAAGAAAAATATATGGCATTTTTTCTAATTTCCTTATTTTCCTTCAATTTTGCTTGTGTAAAATAATGTTAATTTTATATAACCAAAATTATCTATTTACTCTATTATTCTGTCTTTTTTGTTTGATCATGAACTCTTCCCCCTTTGTCCTGGATCTGATGGATAATTTCTTCTATCTTCTGTGATTTGTTTATGACATCAGTATTTATACATCAATCATGAACCTATTTTCAGTTTATCTGGATATATGGTGAGAAATATTGGTCAATGCCTCATTTCTGACAGGCTAGTTTTTCATTTTTTCAGTAGTTTTTGGCAAGTAGTGAGATCCTGCTACAAAAGCTGGGATCTTTGCATTTATCAAACTTTTGACTTCTATGTTAATTTGTTTCTGTATTTTGTGCACATAATCTATTCCATTGATTAATGGGCCTATTTAAAATCTAATACCAAATTGTTTTTATTATTTACTGCATCATAACTTAGTTTGAGAACTAATGTTGCAGTCTCTCTTCCTTTATATTTTGTTCATCAATTCCATTGACATTATGACAATAAATATGAAAATTATTTTTAGTATTGTCATTTTCAGTGTATCCATGAGAAATTAATATTCTCCAATGACTTAAGTCTTTATTTCAGTGATGCCATCAGATGTTATATCAATGATATAATGTCAATGATAATAAAATCGCTTCAAGGTCAATTACTACACTGGTATTAACTTATTTCATTTGAAATGTCTAACAAGCTAAGATTAAAATGGAGAGCTGGTGGGACTTTTTGGGTACAGACGTTTGTGCACTCACTGCAATCTCTGAGGTTGAGATGCAACACAGTATGAATTGCTTCTTTGCATCTTGTGATAATTTCTGCTTCACAATTAGACCACAAGATAATGGTTCTCCATCAGCTTGCATTGAACCATTCATACTTAAAATGATCAATTAGAGCAAGTGGAGAAATTTTGAACACTATGGACAGATTAACTTACCATAGCAATATAGTTTTTCAGAGATGCTCACATAGATGATAAGATTGACACATAAATTACTAGAGATAGCTCAGTATTTAACAGCTCCAAAAGAATGTGTAGGAGAAAAGAAGTGTTAAACTGCTGTCCAGACTAAAGGTCTATGTAGCTGTTATGCTGAAATCATTATTGCACATTTGTAAAACCTGGCAGTCTCACAGCACCATTCCAGAAAATCGAACTGCTTTCACTTGAATAGTCTTAAGAAGACTTCTAAGTGAAGGTACCAGACACTGAGATCCTTTCTCAAGCTGAACTGTCAAGTATTCAAACTTATTGCAGAGAATGCAACTCTGATGGTTTGGTTCCATTATTCTGAATGCCAAGCCAATGTTTCACTAAAAGACTTTTGTGGAGAATTTACACAAGGTGAATGTCCACATAATGTACAAGATTAGTGTTCATATAATGTCAGAAGAAATGATGTAAGGGTACTCTCAAGGTCTTTCAAGAACTTTTGATTGAGGGATATGGGACATGAAACACTTGATTTGGACACAGAACTGTCTAGCTTAGTGTGTCCATTTGAATCAAAAAAGACACTATGCTGTATGAGCAAACTAGAAGGATGGTTGTTCAAAAGAAAAATGGTTTGCAAGACTTAGAGACACCTCTCTCACAAATTGTCATACAGGCTGTGCCCATCCTATGGCAGAACTTTCCTGGTTTGATCAGTCACATCTGGATTCATGGCACATTGGTACTGACATTCCAAGATCATTTCCATCTTCTTCACACACAACAATATAGCTGTTGACTGTTAGTGAAGCCACTGTGAAGCTCAGCAGTTTACATTATACTGGTCTTCTAGACAATCCTCACTCCAGTATCTGTTGATCCCTTTCTGCTTTTCTAATTTGATCTGGGATAGACTAGGGGGAAATTATTCATTGTGATTTTTTGTTTTTCTTCTCATTAAAATTTCAGTTTGACAGATTTTTAATAATCGTTATTGAGAAAAGTGTTGGGAGATAGAAGAAAAAGAAAAGTGCACTTCACTCTGCCATTTTGGCTGATAAGAAATTGTTGAAGCATAATCATTCTTTTGTAACAGAATAATATTGGAGTTTTATTTAAATATAGATATGATCTAGTCTATTCACCTCATTTTACCAATTGTGAAACGGACTTTCAAACAAAAAAAACAATTCTTTCATAAATGTATAATACTTGTAATGACAAAACCGAATTTTGTCTTGTGATAGCCTGTCCAACAACAAATAATAACAAAACAATATTTGCTCACTCTCTCTCTATCCCCATATATATATATATATATATAATATCATAATTCCTGTTTTACAGAGAAGGAAATTGAACACTTGTAGAGATTAAATAGCTTGCCCCAGGTTACAAGGTTAATTAAATCTCTAACCAAATATTGAACTCAGGTATTTTTGATACCATTTCCAGTACTCTATCTACTTCATCACTTAGTAGCCCTTTTTCATTGTGTCTCAATGTCTTATGTTTGATGAACCTGGAAATCTCATAACTTTGAATACTTTAGATGAATAGAATTTCTCATTCAATCATACAAACCAAACTGTTGAATTTTGCATTCTTACTGCAGCAAAGAAGAAATGGCAAAAAAAAAAACCTTTATTTTTACACATTTAACAAGACTTTGTTTCATTACAGAACAGAGGAACTAACATCTGATATCAGGTTCTCCAAGGAATACTAAAAGTAAAATAAAAATGTCTTTTTATTAAAGACATTTATGTACTTTTCAGACAGTATAAAAGGTCCAAATACCTTTTCCTTTCTTTCCCAAAAAACAGGGTAGTAGATTTGTGACCTTCACTACTTACAAAGATATTTCCACCTTTTCTTGCCTCCTGCTTTTACTCTAGGGTCATGAACTTATGCTAACCAGATCCAAGCCAATTGCAACCAAACAGGGTACATAAATCACAAGTCAATGATATAAATACTGAAACTAATTTGACAATTTGAAGTTAGCAGAATTATCTTCTAATGGAAAATAAAAGCAGGAGAGCCAAATAGAATTTAATTTCCTATAATATTACACCATTAGAGATATTATCAAAATAATTTTTTAGTATCATTTCTATTGATATGTCAAATATATTTTGCCACTGATACTATAGAATCCTTGGGTGAAAGGACTGGAAAAACCCTCAAAATATCATAAAGACTTGTTCACTCTTTTAGCAGAACAATACCTATACCATAACATATATTGAAAATAGAATTCTCTTTCCCCTATAAAACTTTTATTCCTAACTTCCCTATTGTTATTGATAGTACTCAGGTTTGCAACCATGGAATCATTCTGTTCTATTTTTCTCCTTCAACTATCCACCAATATCCATTCAGCTAGCAAGTTTAGTCAAAGGTATTATCATAACATTTCTTTTTAGTCAGGTGGTTAACATGTTGGTTCAGGTCCTTATCATTGTCTTCAAGAAAAATAACAATGACATCTGATATTTGCAAAGAAGTGGATGCATTAATTCATTTCATTTTCATAACATTGGGAAGCTGAAGTCACTATTAATATTACTATCTCATAGTTGAAGAAACTGGACCTAAGTGACTCATTCAGGAAAGTGAACTAGGAAAGTAACTAGTCAGTGTTACTGGGTAGCTGTGTGATCATGGGCAAAGCATGTAGTCTTGAATTGCCTCAGTTTTCTAAATTCTAAAATGAGGATAACATCACTTATCTCCCTGGGTTGTTGTGAGGATCAAATAAGATTTTTTTGTATGATGCTTATTACAGTGCCTGGCACATCATATGTACTTAATGAATATTCATTCCTTTGCCTTTTCCCCTTTCAGCTATTTCATACTCTTTGTCTTAAAAACAATGTAAAACAAATGAGTGACACATACATATACATGCATGTGCATGTATTTATCAATTTAGTTATTTGTACATATATAAGCATATGTATAATGTATAATCATATGCAGCTAAATTCATACAAACACATTTTCCACATGCTACTTTACAAGCAATTTTGGTTGTCCACATTTAGTTATGAATTTCCTTTTATTCCCTTCCTATACATAAATACAAGCAAACAAAAATAACAAAAGAAAAGTTTTTCTGACCTCTTTTTTGAGTGTTACTATTGTTGGTTTTCTCCTTCTATCTTCAACCTCCAAAATTAAAAATAAATAAAAATTAAAAAGCAAAAAAAGGTAAGGTGTAAGCATGACCAAGCAACACAAGTCCCCACAGTGGCTATGTAAAAAATCCATGCTCTTTCTGCTCCTTGAATCCTTTCACACTCTTTATGGAGGTAAGGAACATGGTTTATAGGTCAGACCAGTTCATTCTTACATTGGAACTGTTTGAACTCCTGAAATAGCTAAATATTCAATGACTTACATTAAGCATGTATTATGTCAATAATAGTGAAAATGATAGTTGATATTTCTGCTCTAGTTGATAACATGCAAAAGATATTACAGTATTTCAGTTAAACAGCACCATAAGCCTGTGTGATAGATGCTTTGTGTATTGCTACGTCAAGTTTACAACATTAAATGAATTCACAAAGAAACTAAGCCACTTGTTAATGATCATAAGAATTCAACTTTGAACATAGGTCTTTCTGCCTTAGTTATTTTGTTTAAAAATAACACTGATCTTGAAGATGAAGGATGCAATTTATCAAGACTCATGCAACAACAAGCAAATTCCTGATTAGGGTATCATACCCTCAGTAGGCTCAATAAATTATAGTTGATGACACTGAGACATTATATTAATATCTAGATTTATAAAAAAAGTATTTTCTACTTCTTTCAAAATGTTTAGAATATTTGTTTACTTTGGGACTTTTTTGAAGTTGCAACACTATTCATTCCTTGAATCTCAGTATATTTTTTAATACTAAATTTACACAAGCAGTTCATTTCTTCACAAAAAGTTATCAATCAATATCAACTATCATTTTGTAATGTATCAATCAAGTAGAAATTTTTTTTATGTTTCATAATTGTTCAAATCACTGATTCCTTTGCTCTGTGATATTCAGGAGAGATGGAGCAAAGTATAAAGTTTTTTTTTTTTATTTCACAATTATTCTTCAACAAGTTCAGTTTTTCCCTGAAAAATCTGCTGAGAGGAACCACTTAGCTAAAAGTGACTGAGTCACACGTCCCAGGAGGCTATATCATAAAGCATGTGAAAGAGACAGATATTTTCCCTCTTCTCTTACTACTAAAGTGCTAGAAATAACACCCATGCCAGTTATGTGCTCTAAATTTTAAGTGTGCCATATTTCCTTTATTTTCTTTATTTTTCTAAGTATTTTTGTTCTTTTAGAATAATTGCTCATCCTTAAATTTCTTAGAATTCAAGAAACCTTTCAAATATTTTTCTTTATTATGCTATTATTTAATGTATTAATTTCATTATGTGTACTCTCCTTTACATTACTAATGTCTTCCAAGTTTCCTTTTGAAATTGTATATTTAACAATTACTTATGACATAATAATATTACATTATATTTATAAACTACAATGTTTTTAACTGTTCCCTAAAAAGAGAACAATGCATTAGCTTTCCTTCTTTGTTTCCCTTTCTTTAGCTTCTTCCTCCCTTCTTGCTAATGTAAAAAAGCTGAACAGGTTATTTTAATGAAACAGTCTCAAAGCTTTGCAAAATTGGTGGCAGTGAAAAGGAAGAGGATATATCAGACTGAATTTTAATACATATTTAAAGAAATGAATTTTATTAGGCAATAAATCAAGTAAGTTGAGGTTGAAAGTATTACCTCACTAAGCTTTTTAGGAAACTTATCTAATAAATATAGGAGAATTATTTTTAATAAGTGAATTGTATACAAACACATATAACATTGTTATATTGTTGATTCTTAGCTGTATTATGGGGAACACTTGAGTTCAACTCTTAGTTCTGATATCTACTGTCTTTGTGTCCATGGGCAAGATATTTAATCACTTAATGTCCCCACACTTCTTTCTAAGATTGTATAAATTTCTGATCTTAATTGACATTCAGAGTATTCTGAAATACTCTGTTAGAGTCCCAAAGTAAACAGTGGGAGTTTTCCAAATTAAAGGATTCAGAATTGTTCCCTCCCTCTGCATATGTTAATATTTTAATTTTTCAAACATTTTGTTATTAATATTAAGATTTTTATTATTTAGTCATATCATTCGTGTTTGACTCAATGATTTCATTTGTATTTTTCCAAGAAATGGAGTTGTTTCAATGTGTTGCCATTTCTTGATTAACAGAAGCAACAAAAAATAGGTAAAGTGAGTGAATGAATATATACATGAATGAATTGATAAACCGATAGGTGGATAGATGGATAGAGAGATAAATAGATAGATAGATAGATAAATGGATAATAAAGAGTTTAAAGGCTGAAGTTGAGTAGTAGCAATCAGGAAAACTATTAATGTGCTAAGGCAGATAATATGAATAATTCTTTGCATTAATGTAATGACAGCCTTTTAAACCTCCAGATTAGATAAGTAGTCTATTGCACATCATTATAAAGGAAAATTATAGAATAAATGGTTCAGTTTCTATTCAGATTTTCTTTTTTTTCTTTTTTTATAAAGCTTTTTATTTACAAAACATATGAGTGATTTTTCTACGTTGACCTTTGCAAAAACTTTTTCCCCCAAGCTTTTCCCGTCCTTCCCCCCACCCCCACCCCTAGAAGGCAAGTAATCTAATACATGCTAAATAGGACAAATTATATGACAAATACAATACATGTATACATATCTATACAGTTATCTTACTGCACAAGTAACATCAGATCTAAAAAGAGAAGAAGAAAAAACAACCTAAGAAGGAAAACAAAATGCATGGAAATATTCACAGAAAGCTTTAAAATGCTGTGTTGTGGTTCACACTCAGTTCGCACAGGCCTCTCTCTGCATGTATATGACTATGTTTATCGCTGAACAATAGGAACTGGTTTGAATCACATCATTGTTGAAGAGAACCATGTCCATCAAAATCGATCATCATATAGTCTTGTTGCTGTGTATAATGTTCTCCTGGTTCTGCTGATTTCACTCAGCATCAGCTCATGCAAGTCTCTCCACTCCTCTCTGAAATCCTCCTGTTGGTCATTTCTTACAGAAAAATAATATTCCATAACATTCATATACAATAATTTATTCGTCCATTCTCCAATTGATGGGCATCCTTTCAATTTC
>JAJPUD010028105.1:0-14959 GCA_023553655.1 Myrmecobius fasciatus
CATGGTATAAATCCTACTTGGTCATTGTGTATTATCTTGGAGATGATTTTCTGTAATCTTTTTTCTAATATTTTATTTAAGATTTTGCATAAATATTCATTAGAGAAAAGAGTCTATAATTTTCTTTCTCTGCTTTGTCCTACTTGGTTTAAGTAACACCATATCTGTGTCATAAAAAGAATTTGGTAGACTCCTTCTTTCCCTATTTATTCAAATAGTTTCTAAAGTATTGGAATTAACTATTTTTTTTTTTTGCTTTTTGCTAAGACAATTGAGTTTAAGTGACTTGCCCAGGGTCACACAGCTAGGGAATGTTAAGCGTCTGAGACCAGATTTGAACTCAGGTCCTCCTGACTTCAGGGTTGGTGGTCTATTCACTATGCCACCTAGCTGCCCCGGACTGGTGAAATTTGTAATGCTTAATATACCATCTGGTTCTAGGACCTCAGGGCAGTTTTCCTTGATGATTCCCTGAAGGAGAATATCAAGGCTCTTTTTTTACATCATAATTTCTGAAAGTCCAATTATCCTTAGATTATCTATCATATATCTATTTTCCAGGTCAGTTTTTTTTTCTAATGAGATATTTTACATTTTCTTCTTCTTTTTTTCATTTTTTGACTGATTCTTGATACCTCTTTGAGTAATTCATTTCTATTTGTTTAATTTTCATTTTTAATGAATTATTTTCTTCAGATTCCTTTTTTAGCTCCTTTTGTATTGAGCTAATTTAATTTTATAAATGAGTTATTTTATTCATTGCATATTTTTCCATTTCACAAATTCTGTTTTTCATTGAATTGGTTTCTTTTCATATCTATTTTGTAAGGAGTTATATGCTTTTTTTTCCATTTTATCAAATATATTTTGTAGGTGTTATATGCTTTTCCATTTCATCATATCTATTTTTAAGGAGTTTTCTTCAGATAATTTCTATTTTTCCTTTTCCATACTTTCTTGCAAATATGTCATTTCCTTTTTCCATTTTTTTCTAACTCTCTTTTAACATCCTTTCTGAAATCTTCCAGAAAAGCCTTGTGAAATGTGGACCACCTCATATCATCATTTTGGGATTGATCTGGAGTTGATTTGCCTTTAGGAACCTCAGAGTTTGAGATCTGTTCTCTCTCTTCACAAAAGTTGTCTATTGTCTGAATCTTGTTGCTTTTTTGTCCATTTTTTAAGGGTTGAAGTGTGCTCTTAAGACAAAGTGGTGCCCTGGTACACTTCTGCTGACTGACTTCTAGTGCTGGGAATTCATGGCCAGATACTGTGTTCTTCTAAGCTCAGTGGCTTACTATTTGCCTTACATATTTGCTTTTTGCCATCTTATTGCAAATCTGCTTAATCACCTGCTTAATACCAGGACAGAGTAGCCTAAGAATGTCACAGAAGATTTCCTCATATGAGGACACTGCAGCTCTCTGGCTCCCCATTCCAGCTCCTTGACCGGTTCCCCCTAGGCTGCAGTCTGGACTAAGCAGACTGTCCCCTTTCCAACTGAAACAGACCTTTCTGAAGTTCTTCCAAAGTATCTTCCTTTGGAAATATGTTTTACTTCAAATATTTGTGGGTTCTGTCATTCCAAATCTAGTTCAGAGGCTTAATCTGCTGTTGGTTTGAGAGAAGATGTCTACTCTCTGCCATCTTTGCTTAAATCACATGTTCTATAACAGAGAATATCTTCATTATATTTGTATCTCTTCTACCATCTAGCACCATATTTTGCTTAGAGCAGATCCTTAAAAATGGTTATGAAATGAACTAATGAAAAAAATTATCACCCAGGACAAACTGATAGAATTACATCTTATCATTTCCACACAAAAATCTGTCTGTATATTAAATGTTCATAGTTTCTTTTGTTCCCCTTGCAAATCTTCCTTCCACATCTGTTTAAAACTATCTTCACCTGTTTAAAAATAAAAATCCAAAACAAAACAAACAAGCAGGGTTAGAAGCTATTATATTCTATTTGCATTTTCTTTTGTATGATGACTTAGCATTAGTCCTTTTACAAAATCACTATGCAAGTAATACTCATGGGAGTATTGTTTTAAATTTAGCTAGGTATATTAATATGTATGAGTATAGCCAGAAATCATTAATAATCTTACCTTGCTGTTTTGATTATATATTCTCAAAAGACATCTGTTTCATATTCTCCACATTCACTACAACAGTTTTCCTATGTTTGCTCACTTGAGCAGGTTTACTTACCTCATCAATTTTTTTTTTTCTTCTCAATGGGTGCACATATGGTGTTCTTCATTTTGGCAGTCTGATTATTTTATTCATACTGCAGATGCTTTTTCTGTTTCTTATTTATTTTCCACTTCTGCCAAAGGCATAGTACTATCTTAATTTTTGTGAAAACATTTCATGTTGTGTCGTATACAACATTTCAATATAATTGAGTAATAGTTACAGAACTTGCTATTTCAAAAAGAAAAGCTTTCTAATTTATACAAAATGGAGACTATATTTTTCAGTGTATTTAAAAGGTTAGTTTTCCAATATGAAATCTTTTTTAAAAATAGGTATCAAAACATGCAATATATAGATTTTCAGAGAAGAATTACGAGCAATAACCGGTCCTTAGTAAGTCACTATCAACATATGTAAGAATACAAATCCTCTATTCAGAATTTTAGTGAGTTTTAGACTGACTGCAGTGTTATATATTGTTTCCATTTAAATTTAAGAGACTCCATTAACAATTGCTTCTCAACTCGAACAATTTAATACTATATTTTCCAATTCCAAATTTGTTTATTGTATACAAGTTAAGAGTTTGGTGTTTCTTATTCCACATAAGGTATCTGATTCAACTAGGGAATATGCATGTAGCATGCTCTGAGAGGAAAGGTTCCCTGTTTTGCATTAGTTTATTTATTCCTTAAACTGACACTCAGTCTAACCCTAAGGGATAATTTTTCCTGCCACCCACAGCTGTGATGTCATGTATTTTAACAAACAATTAGGTTGCCTCTATTAATCACTTTGAATTTACTTGCATACATAGTATGGGGGAGTGGAAGAGGTGTTAAATTAAACTGCAGATGTGTCAAATTGGCTGACTAGTGGGCTGCAACTTAGCAACACAACTCCCAAGTGTAACCAAAAGGTGATTATAATTGGGAAATGTTTATATAAATAAATAGAAATGCAACACCACATAGATATTATTAATTAGTTTTCTACTTCAATATGTGGACAATTAAGTTCCATTTCTATTTGAATCTGATATTACCAGATTAGAGTATACTCCATGGAGCATGCCTGAAATTTAGTCTGAAAGGACCACCATTTGGAGTATGCTTTAAGCTGCCCTGGCTGCTTCAGATTAAAGAGCCATGACTCAATAGTAAAGAGTTAGTCATTTTGAGATGACAAATTAATCATCTTAATGAACTCAGTCCCTTGATGGCAGCAAGGAATGTTGATATCATAGGCATAGCCAAGAAAAGCTATCCAATCCATAGAAATGTAAAGGATAAACAGCTTTTGCTCTTTAGTTATTATCTCTAGAATATGTAGCATGCAGCTCTCTTTTCATGGGTTTTTCCTTTAAAATCAGGAACAAATATCTGACCATCCTGGCAGAAAAAGCAGGCATCACAAGGAAGTTAGTATTGAGAATCAGGTGAATTAGGTCTAAACTATGAAGCATTGTCCACTTTGTAATTCTTTTCTTACTATCATAGAACAAAAGTTGATCCTGAGATGAATATTTTCCAGTCTTTAATGCTTCTTTTTGAACTCTGGCTCCTGGACTCTCCCTCATTGAAAGCTGGCTAGAAACAGAATGATTTCTCAAATCAGACAGGATGACTGTCAGCAAGAGAATGAGCTCAAGTCCTGACCTGACTTGCCAGAAATCACAGACCTTGTGCCAGCTTTTCAGATAGCAGATAGCCTCATAGGAAGATTAAACACCAATATAGTAGTCTCACAAAATGCTTCATATTCATCCACACCATTAACTGAACCAAGTGATAGGAATGCCTATCTTCCCCTCCTTTAGGATCTTTCATTCTAAGAAAAGAATTTGGGTTTCATGGTGTTCTGTTTGTTCTTTTAAGTTCTATATGCAGCTAGTAGAAATCTCCACCAAAACTAAACTCAAGCTACAGGGACTTTGAAAGCAGGAATTCAGGGCAGTTGGGAAAGTTAATCTAGTAGGGAAGTTTTGACAAGCTACCTGAGTCTTGAGTCCAATGAGAATTTTGCACATGAAATTTTATGGTACTCATATAGAAACTGTTTTAAGTGATAAAAATAATACCCCTTTATTATCTTTTTAGATATTGAGATGGGAGAGGTTAATGCTACCACATGTTTGGGTGAAGGAAAATGTAATTTTATTTTTGTTATACTTTTGAAGTAAGTATTTCTTGGTGAAAGATCTATAAAGTGTCTTCATGAAATAGATATAAAGGCTTTTATTATTAGGGGAACAAGATGAGCAGGATCTGAGGCCAATGGAACAGAGATTTGACACCTTCCAAATCCCTTTAAAGGAACTGGAGAATACTAGGGGTAAGGTGAAAAATCATACACTTGACTTTTAGGTAGTGTCTGCCAAAGCCATCACTGTTACAAATATGAGGAAATTGAGTTCCAGAGAAATAAAGTGATTTACCAAAGATTATAGTGAGGCAATGATAGAGAAAAAAGGAAAATACCTAAACACATATGTGTGTGTGTGTGTGTGTGTGTGTGTGTATCTCCCAGGTCTTTTTATGCGTATCATCATGATCTATATGTCCATTATTGCTATTGTAAACTAAGCCCATATTTGGCCTAATCTGGCATGTTCAAATTTCGCTTGTTTAATACAGTCACTTATAAACATTTACATCCTATTAAATTACTTTAGCATTTAATATTTATAAATCATATGTTACTAGAATAAAAAATGCACTCCCTTTCTGAAATCAAGAATTGTAATAAATAATCTAGAGAAATTTCAGGCTCTGGTGAAGGGAGGTGTGGGACTTGATCCCTTTCTCATTTTCAATCCAATAATTTTATAATTCAAATAGTCTGGTCTGCAAAGCATCATTTGGGCAGACATCCAAAAATAGGACAAAAGGTAGGCATTAGCCATAACATAACAGCCAGAATATTCTTAGGGACAAATTCAAATATCATTTGCAATTGGCAACAAATATTTTGGTAAGGAATAATTATGACCATGGTTAATTGTAAATAAAAAAAAATCAATCACCAAATCAACAGTTTTGTGACAAATAGGAGTCGGAGAAGGTAACAGATAAAGATTAGTTTCAGGTCACTGAATTTTACATCAGCTTTATGATGACTGAAATAATTAGACATGACATTATATAGTCATTATCTTGTGCATATCAGACATTACACTATTTTAACTTGAGAATAATGCCTCTCCTTGATTTCACCTTAGCTTTTACTTCAATTAAAAAACATTTGTCAGAACAACTCCAGCAGATTGAAATCTCAGTGTCAGTGGATCAGTTTTCCACTTCCTCAAGTTACTTATAGGAAAATAACATGTTAACAAAATTTCTTCACTCCAAATCTTTTGAAGAACAAACCTCTTGGCATCTTCTGAGACACTGGTTAACGCTAACTCTTACAAGAAAGATATCAGACATAAAGAAATATCTGAAAAGAGGATGAGCAAAGTATTAAGTGGACATGAGCAGAAAAGACAAGTCTAATATTTCTATTTCACCCTTTTTTGTTTTTGATTCATTTTAAATCATGTCTGGCTTTTTATGGCCCCATTTAAGATTTTCAAGGGGAAATATGCTAGAGTGACTTATCATATCTTTCTTCAGATAATTTTTCAGATGAAGAAACCAAGCCAGAGTTATGTTAGTTGCCCCAAATCACACAGCTACCAAGTACATGAAGCTCAAATTAGGAATAAAGCTTAGCACTCTATCTACTGTAACATCTAGCTGCCTATTCCATACATTAGGGAAAAAACAACTAAGAAAAATGGAGCTCTTCAGCACTCGAGAGAGATAAATTATGTTCCATGTGGTCTTCCTTGCTTGTATGACTATTGTGCCTCATTTTATGATTCAATTATTATAACCCATTTCAAGATGTTATTTATTTGTTCATTTTTAACATGAATAAAACAAAGTAATTTGATAAGGTCTTGCAGTAAATCAATTTTTCATTATGGTATGCCACATTTGACCATAAGTTAACCACATTTTGGGAAGATTCCTTTCATAAGGTGAAGACATATTTTTATTAAATATAAATAGTTGTAATCCTTTTTGCTTGCTGGTTGAATTTATAGTTTTCTCTGCATTCAAATATTTCATGAGGCTTCCTTTGGAAATTTTTTTTTTCAAGAGGCTGAGTATTTTAATTTCCTAATTCAGATAATGCCATCTTCTTCCAGGGTTGTTCTCAAAATACTTGTTAATGAGTAGAAGAGGTTTTCAGTATTGAGATATCAACTGGGCACAAAGATTTCTTAAAGTGTATAATCCTTAAGGTAATTCTGAGAAACTGTCCATTTTAATCCTCTTGTTCATATGTAGTAGTTATTTGATGTTGGTGAGGATCTCAAATGTGTGCTGAAAATGAGTTGTAGGAAGAGCAAATTGCCATTGCAAGACTATTAAGTCTTCTGGAGGTCTCACCCACATGTAGCTTGCCTAATGAGTGTTCCCAAACCACTAAAGACTAATCACAAAGAAAAATGTTCTTGATAAGTGACCATAAAAGCTGGCCCCCTTTTCAATAAATTACACAGAGTAGTTTAGTTTCAAATGGTATTCTGCTAAAGATGCATCTGCTGTTGAAAAAGTTTGCCAAAACAAGTCCTGAAGAGAATTCCATTGTCTACTTTACACAGTGTGAGAACTGACACCCCATGAAAACAAAGACTTTAAAAATGTCATGGGCAGTCATGTTCCCAGACATTCATCTTATAACTTAGTCCACTATGTTATATTCTCTAGTAAACTGCACTTTGATACATTTTAGGTGTTAGCTTTTCCTCATCTCCCCCCAACCTAAGATTTATGAGATATAACCATCCATTTAGATAGTATTAAGAAGAGAGGTTGGTAAGTATTTCATTGAATCTAAGCCAGAATAAAAGGACAGTGTCTACAATTCTATTGTTCAGGAAGAAGGAGAAAGAGAAGAGAAGAACTCCAAAATCTCTGCTTTATTAATGAATAAAAAGGAAAAACATCAAGGTTTAAAAAATGAGAGAATTTAGAAGATTTATGGTTTAAAGCCTAGTCAATGATTTATGATCTTTTAGTCACAGATTTAGTGTTAGTTTAGTTCTGCCCTCTTAAGTTACACAATATCTGTATTATATATTCCAATCTCTACCAGATCTGAAGATCAGTGAAAATGTCTCCTTTTCCTTAAATAATTCAATTTTTAATCAAAGAAACTGTGTACGATTATGAAATAAAAATCTGTTTGCTAAATTTAGTTGGCATGGTTTAATGAGTGTCACTTACCTGCCTACTGCTAAGTGAGTAAGGAATGATACATTATACCCCTAATTTTAAATAACTAGAAAACTAAAGATGTTAGCTGAAAATATTATATTGGAAAGTATGGCTAAGGAAAAGATATCCTAATCAATCAAGATTTTAAAAAAGTATTTAGGATAATCAAACTTTTGTAGTTCTAAAATACTTGTTTAATTTGGACAGAGAATTATTGCATAAGGGCCTATCTGCATTCCTACTGGGATCTGCCCTATTGCACAAATGACATTTAGTAAAATGAAATACAAATGGTTTCTCAATTTTAATCTTGCATTAATTGGTGATAAGTATTTTGGGGGGCAGCCATTCAAAACAAAATGTAGATTAATGTACATATATGTGTGTAAGTATGTATTTTAACCTTTTGTCATGATAGTGTAAAAACTAATGAAAAAATTATTAAGCAGTAAAATCTTTCCTAGGAGAGGGCACAGTGGAGTTTCTTTTGGAGCAGAATAAGAAAAAAAAAGGGAGGATAATTATCTGATCATATTAAATATGTAAGCCAGGAGAAACAGAACAATGAGACTAATAATGCTTTTCCTGATAATAAGGGAGCAAGCTGAATGATGAATTAGATAATATGGTGGATAGTAATCCTGAAAATGTTGGTACTGATAACAAAAAAGAGTAAAGAGCCTACAGGCTGAAAGGCAAACAAATGAAAAGAGTAAAAAATAACAATGGACACAATGATGGGGAATTAGGTAATACAGACAAGCTTATCTTTAAGAAAAATGAAGGAATGATGAATTAGCTAAATTTATTCAGAAGGAACATGCACTGAATTATTAAATACATTAACCCAAGGTTGTTGATGCTACATAACACAAAATCACAACCTTTAAGTTTTAAACTTGTAATATAACAAACAGTATTGAATGATTAATATTTTATCCATGATATTCATAATACATAAAGCAATATGTGTATATATATGTATGTTTATATATACATGTTTTTTCCTAAATATGCATACATATACATTTATACAACAAGAAATAGCCCTTGAGTTAATCATCCAGCTACTTGTTCTCTCTGTTGTAAAATCAAGAGGCTATATAGTACTTGGAGGATATTTCTATATCTGTTTCAAAAAAAAAAAAGATTCAGAAACTGTCTAAACCATAGATGAATACAATTTAATTTTAACTGTTGATAGTGTCTTATATCAATATCATATGAGTTAAATTTTTAGAGTTAGATTTTAAGTATTCTTTTAAAGGAGTTTGTGAAGGCTCAAAAATAATATTATTCTTATGTAAAATGGGTTGACTGTGCAACTAATTTGAGGATGTCTTTTCTTTGCCAATTAATCTTACTCACTATAGATTATGTTACCCTATTTTAGGAACCCAGTGATTAGTGATACTATTCTATTTATTTTGTTTTCTTTTATTATTTTAATAATATTTTTCTCAATTTCCTATCAAAGCAATTTTAAGAATTCAATTTTATAAGATTTTGAGTTGCATTTTTTTTTCCTCCCTCCTCTCTCTTTCACCAAAAAGGTAGTCACTTCGACATAGGTTATGTATGCACTATTATGTAAAACACATATCCATATTGGCCACAATTGTGAAAGAAGAAACAGATCAAAAGAAAAAAATGCAATAAAGTCATTAAAAATCATTCTTTGATCTGCATTCCATCAGTTTTTCATATGAATGTGTTAAATCGTGTTGCAGAGAAGCTGAGTCCTTCATAATTATCACACAGTGTTGCTGATATTGTGTGCAATGATTTCATGGTTCTGCTTATTCATTTTGCATCAGTTTGTGTTTTTAAGAAGTTTCTAAAATCTACCTTTTTATATTTTTATTAGACAACTATTAAATTACAATATTACATTATTGAATTACAAATATACCACAGTTCGTTCAATTGTTCCTGAATTGACAGGCATCCCCTCAATTTACAGTATTATGCTACCACTAAAAGACTGCTATTGATATATTTTGTGCCTGTGGGTCTTCTCCCCTTTTCATGAGATAAGGATAAAGTAAAAGTATTGCTAAATCAAAGGGTAAACCTAGTGTGATTGTATTTTGGGCATAATTCCAAGTTGCTCTTCTGAATCACTGGATGTGTTCATAACTCTACTAACAATGCATTAATGCTCTAATTTTTATATACCCTCTTCTACATTTATCATTTTTTTTGAGAGGGAAGGTTCAAATTAGCTAATCTGATAGGTGTGAAGTCTTACTTAGAGTTGTTCTTACTTGATTTTTTTTTAATTAATAATTTAGAGCACTACTTGATATGTCTGTAAATTGCTTTTGATTTCTTGTGCAAAATGACTGTGAATATACTTTGAGTATTTGTCAATTGGGGAATATCTTATATTTTTATAAATAATTATATATTTGAGAAACAAGGTCTCTGTCAGAGATAGTACCTGTAAAGTTTGTTTCCCATCTTTGTGCTTTCCATTTTATCTTGGTTTTGTTTGCATAAAAGCTTTTTAATTTAAAATAATCAAAATTATGTATTTTATATTTTGTAATGCTGTCTATTTCTAATTTAGTCAAGAACCTGTAATTCATTTAACATCTCCTTTAAGATTGGATGCTATACCACTTGGTACATATATAATTAGTGTTGATATTACTTCATTGTTTCTGGTTCCTTTTATAATTAGGTCTATTTTTGCTGTTATTTGCCTGAGATTCAGATTGCTACCCCTGTTTTTTTTTTATTTCATCTAAAGCACAATGGATTATGCTCCAATTCCTTACCTTTACTCTGTATGTGTCTTTCTTCTTCAAGTGTGTTCTTTTTTGTAAACAACATTTTGTAGGAATGTGTTTTTTAATCACTGTGCTATTCATTTTTTATGAGAGATTTCATCCTATTGACATTCACTGCTATAATTACTAACTGTATATTTTCTTCCATCCAATTTTTTTCTCCTGTTTGCTTTTTCTATCTTTTCACCCTTTCCCTCCCCAAAAGTGTTTTGTCTCTATCAGCTTTCATGCTAGCCTTCTTTTCTATCAATTCCTTGTTCCCCCAGTCTTCTTCCTTTTTTTAATTTAATCTCCTTCTTTCATACTTTCCTGACCAGCAAGTTAGATTTCTACATTCAACTTCTGGTGTATTTTGTTTGCTCTTTGAGCCAGTACTGATGATAGCAAATTTCAAGTGATGCTCTTTGTCCATCCTTTCATCTTTCTCTCCACTCTCTTTCATGTCTCTTTATGTCAAATGCTTTCCTCCATTCAATATCTCCCTTCCTTGGTACCCAGTATGCTCCCCTTTCTCATTCCTTAATTATTTTATGGCATTTCTTTCTAGCTAGTATTAGTGGTACAATACATAATTTTAAATTACAAGTTCTGTTCTCCTTACGAAAGTTTAAAATCCTTCTTTTTCATTGAATGCTTACTTTTTTAACATTGGAATATTATGGTTAATTTTGCAAGATAAGTAATTTTTGGTTTCAATCCTAGCTCCTTTGCCTTTTGTAATTTTACATCTCATGTCCTGTGATTCTTTAATATTGCAGCTGGTAAAACCTATGTAATACCTGGCTTTTGAATTCTTTCTTTCTGAGAATTTACAGTTTTTTTTTTTTGTTTGTTTTTTTTTTACCTTGACCCAACAGTTCTGTAATTTGGTTATAATGTTCCTTGGAATTGTTCATTTGGTATCTGTTTCTGGAGGTGATTGATTGATTCTTTCAATGCCTATTTTGGCCTCTGGTACCAGAATATCAGGACAGTTGTTTTTGATAATTCCTTTGAAAATAGGGCCAGGTTCTCCTTTTGATTATGGCTTCCAGGTAGTCCAATAATTCTGATACCGTCTCTCCTAGATTTATATTTTTAGATCAATCATTTTTCTATTTTACGTTTTCTTCCATTTTTTTATTCTTATGAATTTGTTTAATTTATTTGATGTCTCATGGAGAAATTAGTTTCCACTTGCCCAATTTAAAATTTTTAGGAATTGTTTTTGTACTTCCTTTTCCATTTGGCCAGTAGTATTTCTTAGAAAGTTTTTTTTTTTAAGATTTTTGTATTTTCCTTTTCATCTATTCAATTCTGCTTTTAAAGCTTTTGTTTCATTTTTCCAAACTTTTCACTCTTTTTCCCATAATTTTCTTGCATTCCTCTCATTTATTTCTTTATGCATTTTTTTTTAAAAAAATCTGATGTTAAGTTCCCTTTTGAGGTCTTCCAAAATTATTTTTCTGAGCTTAAGACTACTTCCCTTTTTTGGAGATGTGTAGCTTGACCATAAGTGTCTTTCACATCATTGTCCTCTTCTAAGTTTGTGTCTTTGTCTTCCCTGTCACCATAATAACTTTCTCTGGTGAGATTTATTTTTTGTTCATTTCCCCTAACATTTTTCTTTTCTTTTAAATTTGACCTCTGCTTCCTTGGTAGAAGGGATACTGTCTCAGGCATCTTGTGCCAGTGGCTGCAGGTCCTAGCTATTTACCTGGTGATGCAGTGTTGTTACCCTGTGGTGCTGAAAGGATCCTCACATCTGGTTTTGAGACAATTAAATGTGATTGATATTATTTGATGCTGCTGGAGACTATATAAATTTTAACATTCACCTGGTGCTGAGCAAGAGTCCTAGAGCTGATATCTGGCATGTGCCAAGGTCTGTTGTATGTTTTCATATATCACTAGAGCTACCCTTCATCATATGTTGATTCTTAGAGGTAAAGTATGCTAGTTCCCTGCCATTGCTAAAGCATATGACAGATACTGGCATAAACATTTGCCTGCATTACCATACTAAGTGCTCAGAATCTCACACTGATTTTCTGAGATGGACTTCCTGTTGATGCTTTCTGTCCTGAATTGCCCTTCCCTTTTGCCCAAAAGAGAAAGATCTATTTTTCCATATCATCTAATTATCGTGGGATAAAGTATTGCTATTTCCCAAATTTTTGTTGCTTCTTCTGTTCCAAGATTTTTTCTGGAGTGTCATTTTAGGGTTGATTTAAAGTGAATACTGGAACTTACAACAATTTGCTATTTTCTCCACCACGTTCTCTATGGAAGTCCATGATATGACATAGTTATTTTTAATTACTTAACAATGAATTATCTTTTGCAAAGGTTTATTTCATTCAAAGATATTGTATGAATAAATATTCTAATATTTCTCCCAACATATTTGGGACAAAAAACAATTCCTCCACGCACCTTGCCACTATAAATTCCTCCATTTCCTAAATTCCAGTTATCCACTAATCTCAGTCTCCTTCACTGCAAGACCTACAAGTATGCACTACTATGTCCAGTGATTCATATAATTTTTTTCAAATCTTTTTTGCGTAATTTTGGATAATGTTTCTTTACTCCAGTGAATTAAATCTTCTCCCCTAACAAGTCTTTCCTGACAGTTTGATAAGTCAGTAATTTATGTCTTCATCAAATTGCCTAAAAATATTGAACAGGCCAGGATCTAGCTTGTGGCTACAGGAAAACTACCAGAGATTTGTATTTAGACTGACATTAGTCCATTAATCAAATGTATAATTAATGTCATTTCTCAAAATCATAAAAATACTCTTTATTGGGGCACCTAGATGGCACAGTGGGTAGAGCACCAGCCCTGAAGTCAGGAGAACCTGAGTTCAAATTTGACCTCCGACACTTAACGTTCGCTAGCTGTATGACCCTGGGCAAGTCACTTAACCTCAATTGCTGCATCAAAAAAGCAAATATATATACTCTTTATTCCCCTGAGAAATATCACATAAAATCAACCTCTTACATATATGGCTTCAGAACATATAGCTTTAGTAAGATGTCTCCTAGAATTATATATATTATATCTGTGATTTAGAAAAAAAATGAAAAACAGGTAGCTTGATTATTTTTAAAATATAAATAACTAAATATTTTGTAAGTAGTGCAGAATTAATGTTTGTAAATTCCCAAATAAAAGATCCAAAATTATACTATCTTTTTAGCAGAAATTTATTTATTAAAGTGTCCATGGTAGATGATACTTATTGGATAAATTGCATTAGTAATAAAACTATTCACAATTCGGCATGATTATATTAATTAAAAATCACATTGTTCATACTTGCAGTCTCCCCCAAGCCATTTGGCTTATTCTTGTGACTATTAATTGAAACTAGTGAAGTACTCTGCCTTTCCCAGTCTAGGAATTCCTTCCTATTGCCTGTGTACAGAATGCTATATGGCTAAGACTGGAATTTGGGGGCGAAGCCAAGATGGCGAACTGCAGACAGTGACCTCTGTGAGCTCCTGAGACCTTCCCACAAACCCAGACAAATTGAGCCTCTGAACTGGTTCTGGAGTGAGAGCTCCACCAAACACTTGGAGTACAACACACTTCTATCAAAAATCTACTTTGAAAGAACTCCTGAGGTCAGTTTTAGAAGGACAGGGGATCAAGCAGCTCCCAGTGCTCAGACGCCCATGCACAGCAGGGGTGCAAGTCCGGAGCTGGGACGGACCAGAAGATTTTAGGCTGCCAGGATGTCCCTGGGAGACGCTTGGGCCACTTTGCTCTACTTGCGGGCAGGTGCTTTGGCAGATCTGCTTTTGGTAAAGGGTGGATTGAGAGCAGCTGAAAGTGTGGTCCTAGTGCAGATCTAGCTGCCCAGCCTCAGACCAGAAGTCAACTAGGCAAACTGCCCCAGGGCAAATTGAAACTGCGGCAGATTTCCCCACTGGTGACTGATATCTCAGCTCAAAACCATGAGCAAGAAGCAGAAGAGAGCTCTCATCATAGACAGCTTTTACGGAGAAAAAGTAGAGTAGTCCTCAGATCCTGAAATTCTGAAAACAATCCCAGATGAAGCCAAAAAGGCGGACTTAAGCTGGTCTCCCTTTCAGAAGGCTTACCTGGAAGATGGCATAAAGAATCTCAAAAGAGAGTTAGAAGAAGAATGGGGAAATAAATTGAGAGCAGTGCAAGAAGGAAATATTGCCCTGCAACAGAGATGTGAAAAACTGGAAAATCAGATTGGTCAATTGGAAAAAGGAACCAACTCACTGGAAAATAAAAATAGTGAATTGGAAAAAGACAACAATTCATTGAAAAACAAAATTGGTGAATTGGAAAATGACAACAATTCACTGAAAAATAAAATTGGCAAAATGGAAAAAGAATGCAATAAACCAAAAACTTCAATTGGCCAGTTACAAAAGGAGCTAAAAAAGATAACTGAAGGAAATAATACCTTAAAAATTAAAATTGAACCAATAGAAATGAATGACTCAATAATACTTCAAGAATGAGTCAAACAAAAAAATGAAAAAAATAGAAGAAAATATGAAATATCTCCTAGGAAAAACAACTGATTTGGAAAAAAGATCCAGGAGAAACAATCTAAGGATTATTAGACTCCCTGAAAGCCACGATGAAAAAAAGAACCTGGATTCTATCTTCCAGGAAATCATGAAAGAGAATTGCCCTGATGTTTTAGAATC
>JAJPUD010028106.1:0-14959 GCA_023553655.1 Myrmecobius fasciatus
AGAGAGAGAGAGAGGAGAGGACAGGAGAAGAGAGAGGGAGAAAGGGAGAGAGGGAGGAGAGTGGAGTAAAGGAGGGGAGCAGTATGGAGGAAAGAGGAAGTAGGAGAGGAAGCATACACAAGATGATTTACATGGTAAATAGGAAACAGCTAGAAGAGGCAATAAGGCATAGTGCTGTTCAATTTATTTGGGATCAGGGGACCTGGGTTCAAGTCCTAACTCTGTTCCATCTATGTAACTTGGACAAGTCATTTAATTTCCCAAAGATCTCAGTTTCCTCCTCTGCAAAAAGACAAGGCTGGAGGACTCGGCTTATGAACTCCCTACCAGCATGGGATCTACAATCTTTGGTTATTACAGTCTCAGCAGCCTTCCCCCCACACTCCTCCCCCTTCCTTGCCTTCAAAGTGTTAGAATAATCTATTCTTCCCCCCACAACATCTATTCATTATTGACCAAACATTTATTAAGTTCCTTCTGTGAAAGATACAAAGATGAGTAAGAGGGCAGACAGTATAATAAAAATAAGGGGTTTTTTAAACCTAAATTTAACTTGGAAAAAATATACAGGCTGACTTTAATGTTCCTTCATGAGTTACTCAGCCTCCCAAATGTCACACGACTTGGAAAAGGGTATGCATTCTGACTCACTCTATACTTCCGAGGGGTTCAGGAGGCGGGGAGAAGACAGGAAGCTTTGGATGGCCTGACCCTGGTAGCTGGGAAGATGGAAGGCTGCTGGCTGAAAAGGAGGCCACCTGTACATTTGAACAGGAAAACATTGATTAGGTACTACTTAGCACCACACAGTGTGGCCAACACTGAAAATCCAAATAAAAAAGCGAGAAAGGAAGGCTCCCTTTCCCACAAAACTCTCACCCCTGGTGCCTACGCTCCCACCACTATGGCCTATTCCTTTAAATTGCCAAGATCTAGAGCTAAAAGGGACCTTCTAGGCTTGGAGATGATGACTGGATTGGAAATTTGAACTGCCAAGTCGTAATAACCAGATGAAGACCTCAGGATATGAAAGGAAGAAAGGGTCACACAGCTAGGAAGTATCTAAGGCTGGATTTGAACTTAAGTCTTCTTGACCCCAAATCCGGTGGCTATCTAGAAGAAATGGGAGGACAAGCAACTACTCTATCACTGACTAACGACTGAAGAGAGGGATGTCACGAACAACCTAACATGTCCCCCTGGTTTGGAATGAACAGATATTTAAGGCTTCAGAGAAAGGATATTTCCTAGCTGTGTGACACTGGGCAAGTTATTTTCACCTCTGTTTGCCTTGATTTCCCCAGTCATAAAACTGGGATCATAATAACATCTACCTCCCATGCATTGTTGTGAGGGTCAAATGAGTTATTTGTAAAGCACTTAGTACAGTATCTGGCACACAGCAGGTGCTTAATAGATACTTATTCTTTTCCTACTTCCATAACAAACCTTGTTAGAGTCATTTCCAGAGCTGGTTTTCCTTTTGTCACTCCTTTGTAGAGAATGATATTATCATTCAGGGGAAATCATAGATTTATCAACTGCTTTGCCAGCAGATAGATGCCCAGAGAGTTGAAATCATCCCTAGCACTACAAGATTTTCCTCCTATGTTCTGTTTCTCAAATTCCTCATTTAAGATTTCCTTCAGTTCAAGTGGTCTGTAGTTTACCTCACTACAGGAAGGCATGGTGCCCACCAGAAAGGGTCAGGATACACGTTCAGATCCATGGAAAGTGCCCCCATTCAGTATCAAGTTTTCTTAAACTTTTCCCACTCACCTCTTTTTGCCTGGGAAATTTTGTATATAGTTATATAAAACAGGTATAAATCAAATATTTACTGTTAATTACTCACAAGTTTACAACTCCCACATTCAGTTATAAAACCCCATGGGGGGGTTAAACCACAGTTCAACAGTTAAAATAGGGGGTTCCCTTGATTACCCTCAATATATAAATTGCATCAATAGCCTTCTCTCAATACCAGTGTAGTTATGCAAATTTGGGAGGAATCTGTTTCTTGGGTGTAAAGCACTCCCAGTGTGGAAATGTGCTCTATTAAATAAAATCATAGTCTCGGAGAGTTGCCAAGGCCCATGGGAAATTAGGTATCTTTCTCAGGATCATCTAATTATTCGGTGTCAGAGGTGGGATGTCAGCAGGTCTTCCTGCTTCTTAGCTTAGCATTCAAAGGCCAACAAGCTTCCATTTTCAACCTTCCAAAAAGCAAGTGTGATTAGTGTTGTATGTCTTGACACAAGGCTGATTTTTTTTTTTTTTTTTTTTTTTTGCTTTTTTGCTTTTTGCTGAGGCAATTGGGGTTAAGTGACTTGCCCAGGGTCACACAGCTAGGAATGCTGGTGCTCTAACCACTGCGCCACCTAGCTGCCCCAAGACTGATTTTTGATAATTGTCACTTCCCTTTCCAAGTACTCACAGAACATCCCATTTAAAATGTCTGAGGATTATTTTCCCTCTGGAGTCGATGTTAAATTCACTGGTTTATTATCTCGAAGTTTCTGCTCTTTTGCTCTCTTTAAAAATCAGGGCATTAAGCCTTCTTCAATCATGTGGTCCCTAATTCAACCTCTTTGCCACAGTTTCCTCATTTGTAAAATGAGCTGGAGAAGAAAACAACAAGCCACTCAAATAGTTGTATGTCTTTTGAATTCTATTTTTCAGTATCAGGGCACTTGGATTTACTCTTTAAGTTAGAGAGTAGAAATTTCTTTCAATTCCTTTTTATCCCCCATCATGCCAGCTGTGGTCCATACAAATCAGCTGAGGGATTTAGTGTAAAAAGATCAAAAGGGACTCGATGAGCTCTTGAACTTTGTCCTTCTTTGCTACCAGCAACAAAAAGTCTGTCCTCCCTTGGTTACCAGTTTTAGATATGTGTGAGCTTGGATGAGTCAATTCTATGAAAAGATTAATAATACCTGCCCTGGCTACTTTGCAGTTACAAGGAGACAATAAATGAAAAAGAGCTTCAAGTAAATATTGGTCCAATTTGTGTTGATCTCATCTGACCACCGCCCAGGTTGTGAACTCTTTTCTGGCCTCCCAAGGGAGAGATGGACAACTTATTCTGAGTCGATTTTATCATTTTATCTCTGACCTAGTCCCACCCGTTTTAAGATGGCCCCAGGTTGGATCTTTGCTTCCAAGTTGCTGAGAGGGGGCCAGGTTATCAGCTAGAGTATATCAAGGCTCCTTTTGTTTCCAGGGAAGGAGGAAGGAGATCTCTTAACTGCCCTGGAGAGGTGATTCTTGGGTACATTTAGAGGCTCAGTCAAAGCTACCCAAGCATAAGACATGCAACCGATGTAGAAGCTTTTTCTGCTTCTTGAAGTGACTGAAACTGTGCAGGCACAAAATACAGAAATACCTACTGAAGTGTTACTTAAATCAGACTAACTTCCTGACATTAAAGCAGTTTGGAAATTGGAGGGGGTAGTTTGAAATGTTGTTCCATCAACATGGGAGGCAGCAGTTGATCTAGAAAGAAGGCAGGTCATGGAACAAGCGGTACTGGGTTCCAATTCTGTCTCTGCCCCTTAGCACCTATATGTTCTGGATCATTTCCCTCTTTCATAAAAGGAGGAGGTTGGACTAGTCCTGGGGTCTTTCTTGTATTTTTTTTTTGCTTAGGCAATTGGGATTAAGTGACTTGCCCAGGGTCACACAGCTAGGGAATGTTAAGTTTTGAGAGCAGATTTGAACTCAGGTCCTCCTGACTTCACAGCTGGTGCTCTATCCACTGCGCCAACTAGCTGCTCCTTTCTTGTATTTTCAAGGGCCTCTTTGGCAGCAGTCTGGTAAAATATAGGATTCCTTCTCAGAATAAGGGACTTAAATCCATAAACCACATAGTGTTTACAAAGGAGACCAATTACAATGAAATAGAGTTATACAAATGAAAAAATATAACTTAAAAAAAAAAAACTCAAATTCACAGAGCCCCTGAAATCTACTCCCAGATGCCTTTGGCAATCCATGAATCCCTGATTAAAAATCACTGGATGGGATGATGTCTGGGGTCTTTTAGCTCTGGATTCTACAGTAACAGCACTGGATGAAATTGCAAAAGAGGGATTTGGGCAACTGGAAAGGATGATCAGAAATAGGAGGTTCCAGAGCATAGGAGGCTGGCACAGAAAGTCAGGGTCCCAAAGAGAGACTTCCCAATTTTACCTAAGGCTGATTGGCTCTGGTTGCCTTGCCCTGTCCCAAAGCCCAGCAGTAAGGCTATGCTAACAACAGAAGGGGAAGAGGCCATTTGTAGCACTTCAGGTGGGAATGGGGGACAGGAAAGATGGGTGGGGGGCAGAAGAAACCCCAGATCAGTTCAAATCACAGAACACAGAATATTTAAACTAGCAGACAACTTAGAGATCACCCAATCCAATCTCTTCATTTTAAAAAAGGGGAAGCTGATGATCAGAGAGAGAGTGTGTTCTTTCCTGAGGTTACAAAGCACTTTGTTGGCCCCAACAAGACTCTGCCCTGAGTCTCTCAACTCTCAGCTTGCCATGCTTTCATTGATTACAGATTAATTGCAGACTTAATCAATGAATCAATCAATAAGCATTTATTAATCATCGACTGTATGTTAGGCATTGTGCTAGGTGAACCAGTCCCCTACCCTCAATGTGTGTACACATGTAGCCATAGTATACATTGTGTATTTATGTTTCCACAAATATAAAGTATCTATATTATATATACAGGTATGCATCCTTGTGTATGTGTATTTAGACATGTATATATCACATGAGCATTGTGTATATATAAACATGTAATATAATACATGTGCTTATGCACATTGTAGACACATATCCATATCATATAAACATTGTAGCTATACATATACAGCACATGTTATACACATGTGTGTGCTTACATATGTGCATGTACATATATAATATCACAAGTGTATAGTATATATAATAAATATGCATGTGCTTATGGGTATATACAGACACATGTATCTGTCTCATACATTATATGTGTGTGTATCCATAAATACAAAAAAAGTATATATATATTATATACACATGAGTATACTTATGTATATATGTATACAATGTACCCATATCACACAAACATTATGTGTATGTGTAGCTATAAATACATAGTGTGTATATATATCATACACACATACTTATATATACACATGTATATATTATATAAACATTGTGTATATATTTGTGGGTATGTAGCCACTCACTACATGTTTGTGTGACCTTGGGCAAGTCATTGAATCTGTCTCTGTTTCAGTTTCCTCATCTCTAAAATGCAGATGATACTCATAGGATCATTACAAGGACCAAATCGTACACTTTAAAAGTGTTATCTAAGTGCTGATCATTATCATTACATATACATAAACATGCCGTGGCTGGTGGAGGAAGTCGAGAACCTCAGCAATGAGAACATACAGAAATAGGGAAGTTAGGATGAGGCGCGGTTTCAGGGGAAAGACAATATTATACATTATGTTTTGGACACTTATTTGGAATGTCTATACAACATCCAGGGAGAAATGTCTAGTAGTCAGCTGGTATTGTGGGACTGGAGCCCTGGGGATAGATGGGAAATTTTTATCCATATGAGGTCCATGGACATAACCAGGATTTTTCTACTCTAGGGCCAGCATCACTAAAAATGACCTGGGTTCAAAAGAATCAATTTTTTTTTTTTTTTCTTTTTGCTGAGGCAGTTGGGTTAAGTGACTTGCCCAGGGTCACACAGCTAGGAAATGTTAAGTGTCTGAGACCAGATTTGAACTTAGGTCCTCTTGACTTCAGGGCTGGTGCTCTATCCACTGTGCCACCTAACTGCCCCAAAAGAATCTTTTTTTTTTTTTTTTTTGCTTTTTTGTTGAGGCAATTGGGGTTAAGTGACTTGCCCAGGGTCACACAGCTAGGACATGTTAAGTGTCTGAGAGCAGATTTAACTCAGGTCCTCCTGACTTCAGGGCTGGTGCTCTATCCACTGCACCACCTAGAAAAGAATCATTTTTAAAGGTTAATTTCAGTTGGGAGTGAAAGCAAGCCAAGGAAGAAAGACAGATCCTGAAATCTAGCAAGGACATTTTCTGAGAGAGAGAGGGGAAGAGCTTACTAAGGATGTTGCGTATTAGCTTCTTGAAGACAAGGATTTTCTCTCCTTTTTTTAATCTTTGAAATCCCAATGCCTATCACAGATCATTGCACATAGTAGGTACCTAAAAAAAATGTTGAATTGAATTGAATTGGACAAAATGAGGAGTGAAAAATTAGAATTAGAGATTGAGTCAACAGAAAATGCTGTTTCTTGTATATAACACCTACAAGGTAGTGAAGTAAAGTCTTGGGACTGCTCTAAAGAATAGATAAGAAACATTCATAATTAACAGATGGAGCTTATGTATGCAGGTAAATGGTGCTAAAGTAGCTTGAAGACTTTTTCCTGGCAGGTTATTATTTTTTTTTTAAGTAGATTAAATAATCCTCCAAAGATCTTGTTAACCTGTTTAATTAGCAGTTATTAATCAATCAATTAATTAAAGGATTTACAGATCAGTCTTGCCTGCTGTAATGAGTACAAATGCCAAATCGATAAGGTCTGAATAAGGAAAGTTTTACTGTATTTTTATGGTGGCCTTTCTAAAAGCATAGAACTTGACTCTACAACTAGCTCTGTGGGAACAAGTGGCTTTCCTTCTCTTCCACCTCTCTAAAGTGAAGGGAATGGCCCTAGCCAGCTCTGAAATCTTGGCCATGCCATGAATATAAATTACAAGGGCCTCAACATACGATATGGGGGGATGGAGGAAGTGGAATTGTAGTTTGTCTTGATTCCTTTCCACTTCCTTTATTTCTCTTCTGCCTCCTACTACACAGCCCCTTGGGTCCTTATGCTGCCTTCTTTGACCCTCCAAGGGGTCAATACCTATGCTCCCTTCAGTGTGGTTCATCTGATTAAAGAAATTCACACCAAATTCTGAATGACTGATTTAAGGATGAGTTGAGAAGGCAAAAGCTGGTAGGACTTAGATTTATTTTTTAAATTCCAAATATCACTTTTGAATTTTTATTCTATTTTTATAATGAATAAAAACTGATTTTCTCTTCCTTCCACTTCTTCACCTCCATTGGAAAAAAGAAAAAGAAAGCTTCTGTATCAAATAAGATATAGAGTCAAGCAAAGCAAACTCCCCAAATTTCCTTATTAGCTTATTAGTCTCTATCATTCTGTCTGTGTCTGTCTGTCTGTCTGTCTGTCTCACACACACATATAATACAAAATAATATACAAGAGGTAGAGAAATGAGTTCTGATTGCTGGAAATATATCCCTTTCTATCAGTAAAATGGAATCATTCTTACTGGAGGCTATCACAGAAGGGTGCTGAGTTGGATTCTAAAGGAGGGTTCACCATGCCAAGAAGTTGGAATAGGGGGAGGCATTTGAAAAGAGGAAAGTATGGGATGCAGTGAGGAGAGGGTGAGAAGTCCAGTTTGACTGGAGCATAGAGCACATGGGAAGGAATTGTATGACAAAAGTTACTACAGATCATGTGAGGCTTTGATTGCCAGACTTAGAATTTGACCTGGACTTAGGAGGTAAAGAAGGAAACACTGAGAGGTTTGCAATAAAAGAAATGAAAGATGTTCAGGAAATTGTCTGGCAAAAGATTGGATTCAAGGCAGGGAAAGAACCCGGGTGGGTTGGCCCATTTTCCCATGTGTTTCTCTTATATATTATTTGTGCTTCTTATATTAATTTACATATGTGCTGTTGCTCCTGCTAAAGTTGTAAGCTCCCTGAAGGCAGGGACTATTTCATTTTTTTTTTTTTTTTTTGCTTTTTGCTGAGGCAATTGAGGTTAAGTGACTTGCCCAGGGTCACACAGCTAGGGAATGTTATGTGTCTGAGACCAGATTTGAACTCAGGTCTTCCTGACTTCAGGGCTGGTGCTCTATCCACTGTGCCACCTAGCTGCCCCTCATTTTTCTTTTTACATAAAAGATGTCTTCAGGAGTTCTTCTAGGGTGTATAATGAAGGCTTGCCAGAGGAGATGATGAAGGCTTGTTCACCCAGCAGTGGGAACAGAGAAAGGAAGATGAAATGGTGGAAGAGTAGTCAGTCAATTAATCAGCATTAGTTAAGCCTGGCACTGTGATAGATAATTAAGATCTAAAAATGAGGTAGTTCTTGCCCCCAGGGAGTTTACATTCTAACAGGGATGATAATGAGTACATCAATTAATATATAGACACATATATAAGAGAAATGTATGGGGAAATCTTGTGGGCAGGGAAAGCGCTAGCAAAAGGCTTTCTGGATAAAGTGCTGTGGGAGCTGAGTTTCATAAGAAACAAAGGTCTAAGAGGTGGAGGTGATGAGGAAGTGTATTCCAGATACAGAGGAGGGCCAATGCAAAGGTGTGGAGGTAGGAAATGGAAAAGCAAGAAGGCCAGTTTGGCCAGGCTACAGGTGCAAGGAAATGATATTTATTAAGAAACAACAACAACAACAATAACAACAAAAACAGAGACAGAAGAGACAGAAAGCCAGTTTGGGATGTAACATTTGAGTATAGAGTAGATATCCAGGCAGGGAGTGTTCTGTAGTTTTCATTTAGAGTGAAGAGGTAAATATTTACTAAGCATCTAGTGTGTGACAGGTACTGAGCTAAAAGCTAAGGATACAAAAGACAGTGCCTGCCCTCAGGGAGTCCCCATGAGACATCATACAATCAGCTATGTACAAACCAGCAGGACAAATTAGAGACAATCAACAGAGAGGAGACTCTAGCATGGAAGGGGATAAAGGCTTCCTAGGGAAGGCGAAATCTTAGCTAAGATTTGAAGGAAACCAGAGATGAAGAGGGAGAGACTTCCAGGCAGGAAGGACAGCCAGCCAGAGAAAATGTAGAGTCAAGAGAGGAAGGGTCTTGCTTGAGAAGTAGCTGGGAGGCTGGTGTCACTGGATCCAAGAGTATGCAGTGAGACATAAGATGTAAGATGATTAGAAAGGCAGGATTTTTATATTTGATCCTAGAAGTGATAAGGAACCACTGGAATTTACTAAGAAGATGGGTGATATTTTTGGACCTGCAATTTGGTAGGATTAATTTTACAGCTGAGTGGAGGATGGATTGAAATGAGGAGGTACTTGAGGCAGGAAGACCCCTCCCCCCAACAGCTATTGTAATAATCTAGATGTGAGGTGATAAGAATCTGGATCATTGTGGAGACAGTATCAGAGGAAAGAAGGGGGTATAGTGGAGAGATGCTGCAGAGGGGAATCTATGAGAGATGCTGCAGAGGGGAAATCTATGAGAGATGCGGCAGAGGGGAAATCTATGAGAGACGTTGCAGAGATGAAATTGATAACAGATGCTGTAGAGGTGAAATCTATGAGAGATGCTGCAGAAGTGAAATTGATAACATACTGCAGAGGTGAAATCTATGAGATGCTGCAGAGGGGAAATCTATGAGATGCTGAAGAAGGGAAATCTATGAAAGATACTGCAGAGGTGAAATTGATAACAGATGCTGCTGAAGTGAAATCTATGAGAGATGTTGCAGAGGTGAAATAAATAAGATGCTGCAGAGGTGAAATCTATGAGAGATGCTACAAAGATTAAATTGATGAGATGCTGTAGAGGTGAAATTGATAAGAAATGCTGCAGAAGTGAAATTGATAAAGAGTATTGCAGAGGTGAAATCTATGAGAGATGCTGCAGAGATGAAGTTGAGATGCTATAAAGGTAAAACTGATAAGAAATACTGCAGAAGTGAAATTGACAAGGGAGTTGAAATCTATGAGAGATGCTGCAGAGGGGAAATCAATAGATCTTGGCAACAGATTGGATATGGAGGATGGGGAATGGGGGATGTGAGATAGATAGTGAGGAATCCAACCTGACACCTAGGAGCTAGGAAGAAGGTGGTAGTAATAGGGAAATTAGAAAGAAGGAAGATTTTGAGGGGAAAGGTAGTGAGCTCAGTATTGGGCATGTAGAATTTAAGATGTCTATGGGACATCTGGTTAGAGAGGAGGTCAACAGAGAGGTTACAATAATTCTAATAACAATATATTGTTGTTTCCATTGCATAATTGAATGAACTGAGGTGCAGACAAGTTAATAATGATTTAGCCTGGATCAAACAATTAATAAGGGTTTGAGTCAGGATTTGAACCCAGGACATAACGCCCCTGAATTCATTACAAGAGAAAAAAATAAATTGCTTGGTATAAACTTATGATTTCTTTGGGATAGGGAACTTCTCCCTTTGCAGGTCAGTATCCTGTTTCAAATTGGAGAATTACTTAACTTGGGCCTCAATTTCTCCATCTGTAGAATGGCTCTCCTTTCAGTTCTCAGCCTGTGACCCCTGAACCCATGAACTGCTCTGCAACTTAGAATTTCAGAATTTCCTGGGACCCTGTGAGGTTCAGTGATTTGCCCTGAGTAACACAACCAAGAAGTATCAGAGGCAAGATGAGCTTGGGTCTTCTTTACAGAACAATTGTGGGGCGCAGACTTCCTAAACATGATGGAAATTGTCACACAGGGGTCTGGCAAGCTTAAGAATCAGAGGATCAGTGATGATGTTTTAGGAGAGAGCATGGGGATCCCAATAGGAGGTTTCCTAAAGAAGTGGGAGTGCTGAAGGCTCTCCCAAACCCAGGAAGGGAGCAGGGGGGCTTCCTTCCCTTCCTCAGCCACTGAGCCTTCTGAGCTCATATTGCATGTTGCAGGGAGAAGACTCCCAGAGACATGGACCATACGGAGCTGCTTGGGGCCGGAGCCTCCCTTCTGCTCCTTGGTGCTGTGGCGGGCATGTGCGTGTGGTGCCCCCGCTTAGGTAAGGCATCCAAGTCCCCCCAAGTTACCGTATCCTAACATTTCTTCCCTTCAGTCCCTGGACAAGCCCGCTCTGCTGACTATGTCTTCAAATGAATAAATGAATCTTTCCCTCCTTAGTCCTCTCCAGTGGAGCAGTGGGCTTCTACAGGCAGGATGAGGTTAAGAGTTGGAGGCCCAATAATAATAATAATAATAATAATAATAATAATAATAATAATAATAGTTATCATATACATATTATTTCATGTGATCTTTACAACAACCCTGGGAGGAGTATCCCCATTTTAGGGATGGGAAAACTGAGGGAGCAGAGGTTGAATAACTTTCCCAGAGTCACATAGCCAGTAAATATCTGAGGCTAGATTTGAACTCAGGTTTTCCTGATTTCCAGGCCCAGAATTCTACCCACTGTATCCCTAGCTTCCTCTAAAGTCCCTTTCAACTCAAAGGCTATGCTTTTCTTCAGGCAGAGGCTGAATGTGTATTATGATGAGGATGCCTTTTGGGGATAAAATGGATTGGATGGTCACTGAGGTCCCTTCCAGTTCTCAGATTCTGGGATTTTGTAGTCCTCGCTATCTACTCTGGACCTCATAAAATGATAGGGAGCCAGTAAGCTAGTGAATCAAGCAATTATTAAGTGCTTACTGTTTATTTGGTACTATACTGGGTAGGATTCAGCAACCTTGAGTAAGGTTCTCATCCTTTGGGAAGGGACCTTAGAGACCACCCAGTCCAATCCCTTCATTTAGCAAAGAAGGAAACTGAGGACCAGAGAAATGAAAGGACCTGGAATAAATAGCAAACTCAGGTTTGCTCCTTGGTTCTAGATTTTTTCCCTCTAGGCACCCTGAGGCACTTTGTCTTAAGGATCACCCATGTATCTCACTTGTCCCCTATGGATCTCCCTTTGACCAATGTCCTAGCTTAGAGCCTGGCCTTGGGACCTCAGGACTGAAGCCTCTCTCAGCGAGCCTGCTCTTTGAGAATAGCTCCACCAGACCCAGCTTCCCTTTGCCAACAGACTCCCAAGGCATCTTCTCAGCTCCTAATGTGGAATTTGTTTTTCCAGGTACGAGAAGGTCCAAGCAGATCTTTTACGAGCAGAGGTATCTGTAAGTCTGCTTCCGCTCACTAATCCTAGGCTAAGCTCTTGTGGGAGTCACAGCATGGCACTAACCTCAGCTCAATCACATCCTTTCTCTAAGGGCTTCTGTGTGTGAGTGATCATACATGTGTGGTGGATCTGATCCTTGTTCTGTCACTTCCAGCCTGGATGGATGAATGGATGAATCACTTAATAGATATCATTTCAATAGCATCTAATGGTTTACTATATGAGTAATACATAAGTATGTCTGTGTGTGTGTGATCCTCACAACAACTTTATGCTATTATCCCCACTTTTTTTGTTGTTTAGTCGTTTCAGTCATGTCCAACTCTTTGTGGTCCCATTTGAGGTTTTGTTGATTTGCCATTTGAGGAAACTGAGGCAAGCAGTTAGGTGATTTGGCTGGTGTCACAGCTTTTTCTGAGGCAGGACTTGCAGTCTTCCTGATTCCAGACCTGGCTACTCTATCCCCTGCACCTCATGGCTGCCCTATCCCCATTTTACAGGTGAGGAAAATGAGATTAAGAGGAGATGGTATGACTTGCCAGTGGGCTTATAAGTGTCAGCTTGTAAGTGTCAGAGACAGGAATAAAACTCAGATCTTTTTGACTCCAAGTCCAGAGCTAACCATTATGATTTGCTGCCTCCTGATCCTTCCCGACTTAACTTCTCTGGGCCTCAGTTTTCTCATCTGTATAATGAGAGGGTTGAATGAGATGACCTCTGAAGTCCCTTCTTACTCCAGGTCTGTGATATATGTTTGTCTGTATATAGCTAGACCCATTGTACTTCATTGTGAGGGTGTCTATACTATCACACTTAAGACATCCATGAGGTGTTCCCCCACCATGTTTCTCCCAGCCTTTGTTGGCTCAGTTCTTCCCTTCTGGTTGAAGGAAGATACTTCTAGGCTTGTTCCTGGGCATTCTAGATCACTGGGCATTCTGCAGAGTTTTCTACACTTGGTGCCATCTAATTTAGCACTTTCACCATGTCAGCATCATCAGTGAACCTCAAATCTGGACAAGCAGCAGGTCATGGGATCACGGGAGCTGGGAGGGTCCTCAGAGACCAACTGGTCCAATCTTCTCATGGGGATGAAGGGATTTGTCCAGGCTCACACAGCCAGGATCATGGTACTGGAACTGGAACTTAGAGATCAACTAATCTAACACCATCACTGTAAAGATGGGGAAACTGAGGAAGAGAGGTTGAATGGTCTGCCTAAGGTCACATGGCAGGGATCATGTTGCTTAAAAGTCTGTAGGGTCCTAGGTCTAGAATTCCACAGCTAAGAGATCTCAAAGACCTTCTAGTCTGACTTGCTCATCTCACAAAGGAGGAAAATGACTCAAAGCGATTCAGTGAATTATTCAAGATCAGACCTGGAATACATGGTATAGCAAGGATTTGAATCCAGATCCAGGCTAGAGTGAATAGTCCTCTCTGAGTGGAAAGATTCCCCTTTCCCAGAAGGGGAATCCCCTGGGGATACACTATGATGCTTCTGCTTCAGCCATTCTGCTACAATGATTAATCAATCAGCAAACATTCATTAAGCACCTACTACGTGCTGGGCACTGATTTAGGTGCTGAAATATGAAGACAATGAGTTCCCATCCTCAAAGAGTTTACATTCTAATAAGCTGGGTCTGGGCTAGTGGAAGTGTGGATGGTCATCCTCCTCCAGCCACTCCAGGCATTGGATGGCAGATTAGTTACCTCATCAACAGCTGTGAAAGCTGAGCCAGGACATGGCCATTCAGAAAGCCCAAAGTCCCTACAGCCACCCTTGATGGGGCCCCACCTTCAGATGCTATTGGACATTTGACTCTAAGAAGGGGGTAGGGAAGTGCGAGTGTGAGGATGAAGGAGGTCTATTGTCTCCTTTGGGGTTTCAGACAGTGCCTAGCTCCCCTGACAGAGACTCCAAACTCCTCATCTCAGTTAGCCCATTCTTCCTATCATCAGTATACCTACAATAGCCTTGTCCTGGCAGCCCGAGTGACTCCCTAGGGGGAAGGATGATCACAGAATTTCAGAGTTAGAAAGGATTTCCAAGACTATCCAGTCCAACTTTGCCTGGTCAAGAATTCTCTTTTGTCATCACTGCCCGCACTGTGTGGGAGAGGTGAGCTTGGAAGGCAAATGGCAAGCAGCTTTCCTTGGTGTTTGCATGCTCCCCAGAATGCCATACTCTGCCCTGGTCTGATCGCATTTTAGAATCGTAGATCCGGAGATGGAAGAACTTCAGAGGCCATCTAATGCAAGTTCCTCTTTTACAAAAGAGGAAGCTGAGAGTAAAGGGTACATGACTTTGCTCAAGGTTATATAGACATTAAATATTTGAGATTGATCTTAAAGACACTCAATACATGTTTATGGAACTGAATTGAGAAGAAGGGATAAGAGCAGAGATCTTGGCTGGAAAGACATGAAATCACAGAGTTGAAGGGACCTGAGGAACCTGAGGAGGAGGGTAATCCAACCTTTCCAGAAAATTGAGACCTAAGTGACTTGTCCAAAGTCCCATAATTAAGTGTCAAAGCTGGGAGTTGAACCCAGCTCCTATAACTCCCATCAATGTTCTTTCCACTGTATTTATCATGAGGCTAGTGTCACTGAAGCTTCCCTCAAGGCTTTCTGAACCTGCATGTGGACTCATCATTTCCTCCTTTAATTCCCTGGATCTCTCTCCCAGAAGTCTTCATGCCCGTGTTATTCTCCTGGACTCTTCTTCCCATCCTGTAAAAGGGCAGGCTCAGATTTGCCCTGCCTACCTCCCCACCCCTGTACCCCTGTGCCATTGGGCAGATCCCCTGAATTATGACCTTTAGGGCCAACCTTTATGTTCAGTGGTCACAGCTGTGGGGGCAGACAATGCTGACCCCAGTACATTCCATTCGATTCCATCTCTCCCATTTCTTTCTTTCTTTTTCTTTCTTTCTTTCTTTCTTTCTTTCTTTCTTTCTTTCTTTCTT
>JAJPUD010028107.1:0-14958 GCA_023553655.1 Myrmecobius fasciatus
ATATATATATATATATATATATATATATATATTATTTAAAGGTTAAAGTGTTTATAAACCTAGATGGGATATCTGTATATTTGTAACACTTGAGAAATGTATCTGTCACTGGGGCAGACAGAGGGGGGCATCACATGAATTGAGGGTTTGGCTGTGAATGAATTCTGATATTATGATATAAAAATACATTAAGAGGTAGGGAAAGGATTGTATTGAGGAAAGAGGAAATATAATGGGAAAAGTTAGATCACATGAAGAGGCACAAAAGACCTATTACAATGAAAAGAAAAAAAGAGAGGGAGATGAGTATTGTCTGAAGTTTGATCTCATCAGTTTGGGCCCTAAGAGGGAATAATTTAATCATTCAGTTGGGTGTAGAAATTTATCTAATCCTATAAAGAAGTAGGAGGAGAAAGAGGAAAGAAAAGAGAGTGGCAGGATAGAAGGGATGATAGAAAACACTAGGGAAAAATGGTAAGACAAGGAGAGGAAGTGATTAAAGATAAAGTAGTGGGTAGTGTGTGGGAAAAAAAAAAACATTGCTAATAGAATGGGGAGAGGTGAGAGGAAATATAGTAGTGGGTGGGGAGAGAATTAAAAAAAAAACATTTCCAAAGACAGGATGGAAAAAGAGAACAAATGTATATACAGTGGATGGAGAAAAATACAGAGCTGGTAATCTTATCTGTGAATGTGAATGGGATTAAATTTCTTGTAAAATGGAAATGAATAGCAGAGTGGATTAAAATAGAATTCTACAAAATATTGTTTACAAGAAACACATTTGACATAGAGATACAAACAGAGTATTGGTAAAAGGCTGGAACAGAATTTATTATGCTCCAACTGAATAAAAAACAAAAGTAGGAGTAGCAATTCTGATCTCAGATAAAGCAAAAGTAAAAAGAGATCTTACCAAAAGAGATAAGGAATGGAAGTACATCTTGATAACAGATATTCTAAATAAGGAAGTAGTAAAGATACTAAATGTGTATGTACCAATTGATAGAGCAACCAAATTCCTAGAGAAGACTTTTTGCCAGTTACAGGAAGAAATAAATAGCAAAACTATTCTAGTGGAGAACCTCAACCCTCCCTTCTCAGAATCAGACAAATCTAACCACAAAATAAACAAGAAAAAAGTAGAAAAGTTAATAGAATGATAGAAAAGCTAGATATGGAGTGGGCAGAGCCAAGATGGAAAAGAGCAGACATGACTTTCTTTGACCTCCCCTGACTTTCTGTCAAACCAATAGCAGATTAAGCCTCTAAACTGGTTTTGGAATCAAAGAAACCACAAATATTTGGAATACAACACATTCTCAGAAGAAGATACTTTGGAAGAACATCAGAACAGGTCTGTTTCAAATGGCCAGTGGGACAGTCTGCTGAGCCCAGACCACTGCACAGGGAGACCAGAGCATAAAGTTGGGGCAGAGAGTCAGAGCATTGTACTTCCACACACCTGGGAATCTTCTGTGAGCCTCTTAAACTACTTTTGTCCTAGTTGCAAGTAGTTGATTTGGCAGATTTGCTACAAAAGGCAAATTGTAGCCCTGGAAGAATGCTGGACCTAGCCTACATTACCACATCACCGGAAATCAATCAGCAGAACTGCCCCAAGGCAAATTAAAGCAGCTGTTGCTCACTGCACAGACCTCAAGTTTTTAAAATATGAATAAAAAACCAAAAAAGAACTCTCACCATAGATAGCTTTTATGGAGAGAAGAACAGACCTCAAATTTAGGGATCACAAATCCTGAGGTCCCTAAAGGTAAAGCAATTCCAGATGAAGCTCCAAAGGGAGACATGAGCTGATCTCCATTTTACAAGGCTTTACTGGAAGATTGCATAAAGGATCTTAAAAGAGAGTTAGAAGAAAAATGGGGAAATGAAAATAGATCATTGCAACAAGGAATAGCAAAAACATATAATGCCCTACAAAAGAGATAGGAAAAAGACAACAATTCACTGAAAAATAAAATTTGTGAAATAGAAAAAGAATGCAATGAACAAAAAAATTCAATTGGCCAATACAAAAGGAGCTAAAAAATATAACTGAAGAAAATAATACACTAAAAATTACAATTGAATGAATTGAAGTGAATGACTCAATAAGACTTCAAGAATCAGTCAAACAAAAACAAAAAATGAAAAACTGGAAGAAAATATGAAATATTTATTGAAGGTAAACAATTATTAAACACCTATCATATGCTGGACACTGATAAGTGCTTGGGATATAGATAAATAAGGAATTCAACAGCTTTTATTTATAAGGAATTTATTCTCTAGTGGGGGTGTCAATAAGTACATTCATAGGTATTTACAAATTAAACAGAAAGAAGGAAACATAAAAAATACAAATATTACAGATTATCTCTCCAGTTCTATTAATACAGTTTTCTAATACTCCATTTGTGATTGGGATCTGATTTTGTCTTTTTGCCTGTTTTAAGACTGTGCCATTAGATTGGAAGTTGATAGGTTCTCAGCAGTCCTTTCTAACTTTTGATGTAGGCCCAGTGATGAACTGTGTACCTGCCATCTGAAGATTGACTTAAGGTAAAAAAGCTGTTTTCAGATAGCTATCCACCAATTCATGAAATATCTGTAACTTGGCAGAGAGGACTATAGACCTTTGAAATTTTTATCTAAGTTACTAAGGCTCTTATTATGCTTTCAAAGTTAGATTTTGAGATGGTCATCATTTCTAGGATTACCTTCAGTGAAATTGTCCTAAGTTGTATAAAATCATATGAACCTGAAAAAGAAAGAACTTATATTTGTATAGTTTAATAGTGGCCTAAATAAATAAATAAATAAATAAATAAATAAATAAATAAATATATTTTAAGATATTTTCTTATTCATTCATTTCAGTCCTGTCCAACTGTTTATGACGGCATTTGGGGTTTTCTTGTCAAAGACACTATAGTGATTTGCTATTTCCTTTTCCAGTGGATTTTATAGCTAAGAAAATTGAGTAAAAAAGGGTTAAGTGATTTGCACAGGGTCACCCAGCTAGTAAGTGTCTGAATCCAGATCTTTTTAACTCCAAACCAAGCGTACTAGGCACTGTGCTTGTATGGCGTATGGTTCAAATTATATGAATTTTGGAAAAGATTTGATATAATTTACTGCCCTGCTCTTTTTGTAGATGCAAGAGACCAAAGGTGTAGAATATAGCAGATACTGTCAGCCACTGGTTAATTTTGTTAACCTGTTTGTTTTTTGTTTGTTGGTTGGTTGGTTGGTTGGTTAATTTTGTTTTGTTTCTTCATTGCAAAGGATGCCTAGATTGTTGGAGGAGGGTTACTTTTAGGAATAATGATTATGTAAAAACAAGCCTATCTATATCAATTTTTAAATTATAAGAGAAGTAAACAGAAGTGAATATGTTTAACAAAAATTTAGCTTTATTTTTAGTTTGAACCAATCTCTGTGATTTGATTTTTATATGCTGTCTAGTGTAAATGTTTTTCTTTCTTTCTGCCTATTATTGTGATAGGAAGAATATTTAGTAGAATTTTCCATTGTGTAATAGAGGCTATATCTTTTCTTTAAAAATATTGAAAACATTCTTGTAACCTAATTGGTTCAGAGGATTTTTAAATGTGCTTGGTCAACTTAACAATTTACTAATCACTATAATTTATTTCTAGTTGTCTCTAACATCTTACAATGAAGAAAGAGAGGAAGGAAAAAGGAATGAAAGAAAGAAGGCTAGAAGGAGGGAGGAATATTTATCAGACAAACAAATAAATTCAACTTAAAATCATTTATTAAATATCTACTCTGTGCAGAGTTATAGACAGATTGACATAATTTTTTTTTGGAGTCAGGAAAACCTGCTAAATCTTCTTTGTTATATTGAAAGTCACTTAATCTTTTAGTGTCCAAGTCTTCAATACTATATTACTAAGAAATTGTCAACTTCTATGACTATATCAATATATGGAGTTTCCACACCAAAAATACCTTCACACTGAAGAAGTCATAGATCTAGAGCACTTCCCCCATTCTACCTATCTATCTGTATATTTGTCTGGATTGTGCCCAATGTCTGTTTAAATATAGTGTGTCATCAGTAGACCCATGGGTTTGCAGCAAAGGTTTAAGGTGAAGTGGCTTAATCAGGAGAGTTCTGTAACAATTTCCATCACTTAAAACAGTTACTTCATAATGTGATATTTCACTTAATACCACTTCTAAGCACTGAGAGCTTCATTGTACTAATAAGTAGTGCTTTTGGAGTCTTTAAATGTTATGCTGTATAATGGAAAAGGGCATGGAAGTGCTTTTAAATGCCAATGAATTCCTACAGTTTAGAGTGCCAGAAGTTTAGTCTCTACATTGGTTTTCCAACCAAAGTATTCAATATGTGTACAAAGCAGTGATTTACAGAGGATATTTTCCAGCTGCCCCACAAAATTCTCTTTTTACTTGCATACATGCCATTCTAAGCTGGCTTGACCATGTTGTTTGTTTTACCAAGTTTTTGTAGTTTAGTTGTTTTCAGTCATGTCTTACTCTTTGTGACCTCATTTGGGATATTCTTGTAAAAAATGCTGGAGGGATTTTCTATTTCCTTTTCAAGCTCATTTTACATATTAGGAAAATGAGGCAAATGTTTAAAAAATGTAATCAGGGTCACACAACTAGGAAACATCCAAGACTAGATTTGAATTCAGGAAAATGAATTTTCATGACTTCAGGCCCAGAATTTACTACATTGTGCCACTTATTTGTTTTACCAAGTGCTACTTAAAAACAACAACAACAACAACAACAACAACAACAACAACTCTCAAACTATTCTCTACTGGATTGTGGAAATACTGTAAATTTTAATACTGGCTCAAATGTGCATATTTTCAAGTTTGCAAAGCATCTTATTCATAAGAACCCTGTGATATAGATATTATCACCCTTATTCAAATATGATTGCTTCCATTTCCTACACGAGGAAACATGTTCAGAGAGGGGAAGTGACTTTCTCAGGGTCATATTGTTCATAGGTAACTAAAATATTCAAGATTAAAATCTAGGTACTCTGATTCATATTTACAAGTATCTATCTTAGTATCTATGTTAGTGCAGTAACTGCACTGTCTACTCAAAACACAGTATGTTACTGTATAAAGTTTCAACTTCTGTTAGAATCACAGGTACATTCTCTGTTATTACATTGTATCCAGAAGAATTAAAATAGGCAATAATTTGTAGCATATAATAGTTAATAATTCACACTAAACCCATAAGTTTTATAGTGCATTTGTCATTTACTATAACACTTGGCCTCTTACCAGGTTTATTCTTTCTATCAAGAGTGATTTTATTTGTTTATTTATTTTAAATTTTTTCCTCATTTACATTTAAAACTTTTTTTAATATTTTTTAAAATTTTTGAGTTCTAGGTTCTCTCCCTTATCCCTAACAATAATTAAGAAACCACATATGAAGTTATGCAAAGCATTTCCATAAAAATCAAGTTGTGAAGGAAAACATAGATTTCCTACCCTAATGTAAATAAAAACACTCAAAAAATTGTTATAAAAAGACAGATAGAGAGAGAAAGAGAGAATTTCTCATTCTGTATTCAGACACAATCAGTTTCTTCTCTGGATGTGCATAGTATTTTTCATCATAAATGCTTTAAAAAGTAGTTGTGGATGATTGCATTACTGACAATAACAAAGTCATTCACAGCTGGTCATCACAGAACATTGCTATTATTTTATATATAGTACATTTCACTTTCCTTGAATTCATGGAGGATTTTCCAGGATTGTGATTTTTTTTTTCTGAAAGCATTCTGCTCATCACCTCCCATGGACCAATAATACTCCATTCACAACACTTACCACAGTTTCTTGAGCCATTTCCCAATTGATGGATATCCCCTCAATTTCCATTTTTTCCCATGAGAAGAGAGCTGCTATGAATATTTTTTGTACATTTAGATCATTCTCCTCTTTTTCTGGAAACTCTTTCAGTATTTATGTCTGGTAGTATTGTTATTAGATCAAAGGACATGCATGAATTTATAGCCCTTTGGTCACAGATTATATCTTTTGCTCATTTATCAATTAGGCATGGCTCTCAGAGTTATTTTGATGGAAACTTGATGGTCCATGCATCTATTTGCAAATTAGACAGACTTTACTCAGTGTTACTCAGCTTTTAGTAATTTTTGCGCTTTTTCTTGAACAGATTTCTTACAAATCAAGAGGCAGTCACAAAAGAAACACAATTCAAATCAGGTTGGAGGACATCATTGCACACCATTTGAGCATGAAACAGAGGAATGACTGTGAGAAGAGACAGATAGAAGCAATCATTTTAAAAACCGAGGATGAGACAATATCTATGTGGCTAATTTCATGAAAGTAATGAATGAAGAAGGAGCCACAGCCACATAGCCAGTGATTTGGTGGGATATCTAGAGGAAGAGGAAAAAAAGTCCATTCCATTTCCTCATCATTGCCACTATTAACAATGAAATTTGGAATGAGTTATTCTCTATTTACTAACTCTTAGTTATTATTTGATTTAAGCCATTGCTATTTAAAACAAACAAAAATCAAATGACTATTAAATCTGAATTCTCTTGTTTATTGAATATTAGGAATGAGAATAAGGGGGAAGCTAAAACCCTTAAAAGGACAGGAAATATTTTCCCCTTAAAAGCAGCTGAATAGAACAACACTGAATCTTGAATTAGTAAAACCAGAGTTCAATTTTCCCTGGACATTTACTAGGTAATTCTATAGAAGCCATTTATTATAATTGCCTTACCTAGTACAAAAAAAAGGAAGAGTTAACAATATGTCTTACTTCCCAAGGTGGTTGTGAGGATCAAATGAGATAATATATGTAAAATTACAATTTTTCGTGTACTCTAAAAATACTAGTATTGTTACTTAGTGAAAACTAGAGATGAGGTACAGAGTAGAACTGAGAGGGAGAGAATTCATCATTTTCCTTATCCTCAAGAGTATATATGAATCCCCATTTTATTCTTGGCATAAATTCAATAGAATGCCTATGATGAGGAAAACTGATCTTCCTGCCTCCTTACTAATGCATACTTCATTTAGTGTTTCATGGATTTAAAGAGATGAAACACTGGTTGATAGAAAGATGGAGAAATTTGTATGTACACATTATGTCACGATTGTCTAGATGCCATTGGTTAAAAATAAGATGCCTGGTTTCATTCATACCATTGTCTAGATAACAATTATGTGAGCTATTCTTATTTAAAAAATAAAAAGATAAGTTCAGCAAGTTAAAATGATTTATAGGTTGACATAAATTCAAGATGTAACTAGAAATTCTAGAATTCTAACAATTCTGTTTTCTATTATTTTTTTTAATTAAAAGCTTTTTATTTACAAAACATGAGTGATTTTTCTATATTGACCTTTGCAAAACCTTTTTTTTGTTCCAAGCTTTTCCCCTTCTTCCCCCCACCCCCACCCCCACCCCTAGATGACAGGTAATCTAATACATGCTAAATATGATAAATTATATGAAAAATCCAACATATGCATACATATCTATACAGTTATCTTACTGGACAAGAAACATCAGATCAAGAAAGAGAGAAGAAAAAAAAAACAACCTAAGAAGAAAAAAAAATGCATGGAAATATTCACAGAAAGCATTAAACTGCTATGTTGTGGTCCACATTCAGTTCCCTCAGGCCTCTCTCTGGATGTATATAACTATCTTCATCGCTGAACAATAGGAACTGGTTTGAATCATATAATTGTTGAAGAGAACCACGTCCATCAGAATTGAACATCGTATAGTCTTGTTGCTGTGTATAATGTTCTCCAGGTTCTGTTGATTTCACGCAGCATCAGTTCATGCAAGTCTCTCCAGGCCTCTCTAAAATCATCCTGCTGGTCTTTTCTTACGGAACAATAATATTCCATAACATTTATATACCATAACTTATTCAGCCATTCTCCAATTGATGGACATCCTTTCAATTTCCAGTTTCTTGCCACTATAAAAAGGGCTGCCACAAATATTTTTGCACATGTGGGTCCCTTTCCCTCCTTTAAAATCTCTTTGGGGGGAGGGGGCGGATTCAAGATGGCGAACTGCAGACAGCATTCTCTGTGAGCTCCTGAGACCTTCCCTCAGACGCAGAAAAATTGAGCCTCCAAACTGGTTTTGGAGTGAGGGCTCAACCAAAGACTTGGACTACAACGCACTTCTATAAACAATCTACTTTGAAAAAACTCCAGAGAAGGTGAGCCTCAGGGGAATCGGCCGTTGGTCGCAATCAGATGCCAGGGCACAGCCAGGGCAGAAGTCGGACAGAGGTGGGTTTTAGGCACCCAGGAAGCCCCTGGGAGATGCCTGGGCCATCATTTGCTCTGCTTGCATGCAGGTGCTTTGGCAGATCTGCCTTTGGTAAAGGATGGATTGAGAGCAGCTGAAAACGTGGTTCTAGGCTGGATTTAGCTGCCCAACCTCAGACCGGAAGGCAACTCGGCAAACTGCCCCAGGGCAAATTGAAAACCCTGCAGAATCCCCTGCTGGTGACTGATACCTCAGCTCAAAAGCATGAGTAAGAAGCAGAAGAGAGCTCTCACCATAGACAGCTTTTACAAAGAAAAAATAGAGCAGTCCCCAGATCGTGAGATTCTGAAAACAATCCCAGATGAAGCCACAAAGGAGGACTTAAGCAGGTCTCCCTTTCAGAAGGCTTACCTGGAAGATTGCATAAAGAATCTCAAAAGAGAGCTAGAAGAAGAATGGGGAAAAATTGAGATCAGTGCAACAGAGATATCAAAAACTGGAAAACAGGACTAGTGAATTGGAAAAAGACAACAATTCACTGAAAAAGAAAATTGGTGAATTGGAAAAAGAAAAAAAAATTCACTGAAAAATAAAATGGGTGAATTGGAAAAAGACAACAATTCACTGAAAAAGAAAATTGGTGAATTGGAAAAAGAAAACAATTCACTGAAAAATAAAACTGGCAAAATGGAAAAAGAATGCATTGAATCAAGAAATTTAACTGGCCAGCTACAAAAGGAGCTAAAAAAGATAACTGAAGGAAATAATACTTTGAAAATTAAAATTGAACAAATAGAAGTAAATGACTCAATAAGACTTCAAGAATCAGTCAAACAAAAACAAAAAAATGAAAAAATAGAAGAAAATATGAAATATCTCCTAGGAAAAACAACTGACTTGGAAAACAGATCCAGGAGAGACAATCTAAGGATTATTGGACTCCCTGAAAGTCACGATGAAAAAAAGAACCTGGATGCTATCTTCCAGGAAATCATGAAAGAGAATTGCCCTGATGTTTTAGAATCCGATGGCAAAATTGGCATTGAAAGAATTCACCAATCACCTCCTGAAAGAGACCCCAAAATTAAAACCCCAAGGAATATCATGGCCAAATTTCAGGACTATCGCACGAAGGAAAGGATATTACAAGCAGCTAGAAAGAAACAGTTCAAATACTGAGGAAGCGTAATTATAATTACACAAGATCTGTCAGCTTCCATACTGAAGGATCGAAGGACCTGGAATCAGTTATTCTGAAAGGCAAAAGAACGTGGATTACAGCCAAAATGAGTTATTCAGCTAGAATGAGCATCATCTTCCAGGGAAGAAGATGGTCATTCAATGATACAGGAGAATTTTATCTATTTCTAAATGAAAAGACCAGATCTGAACAAAAAATTTGCCCTCCAAATACAGAACTCAAGAGAAGCATAAAAAAGGTGAAAAGGAAAGAACTCTTGACAACTATATTTCTACTATAGGTATCCTTAAAGAATGGCAGTATAATTTGATTTTTCTTTGATAATAATGGAAAAGAAATTAGAGGTGGAAGGGATACCATACTGAAAAGAAAAAGGGGGGGAAAGGAGGCAAAATAAAGTAAAAATAAAGGAGGTAAAATAAGGCAAAATCTCATAAAGAGACATAGAAGATCTAATATAATTGAGGGAAAGTAGGGAGGGCAATGAGTATTGTGAAAACCTTACTCTCATTAGATTGGACTCTAAGAGAGTATATCAGACACATTTGGCTTCAAAGAATGGGCTGACCCTCCTTGTGGGAAAGTGGGAGGGAAAGGAGAAAAGGAAAGGGATAGACTAATAGAAGGATTAGGGGAAAAACATAAAGGGGAGGGAGGGATTCCAAAGGGGGGAAGGACTGTTGGTGGGAGGTGGTCATCAAAAATAAAGTACTGGGGAAAGGGGAAGGGAGAGAGGGGAAAGGGAAGAGAAAATCATAACTCTGGGTGAATAAGATGGCAGGGAATACAGATAGAGTTACTTTAACTGGAATGTGAATGGGATGAACTCTCCCATAAAACGGAAGTGGGTAGCAGACTGGATTAAAAGCCAGAATCCTACAATATGTTGTTTACAAGAAACACATCTAAAATATAGAGATACATACAGAGTGAAGGTAAAGGGCTGAAGCAGAATCTTCTATTCTTCAGGTGAACAAAGAAAGGCAGAGGTAGCAATTCTTATCTCAGATCAAGGAAAAACAAAAATAGATATAATTAAAAGAAATAAGGAAGGAAATTATATTTTACTAAAGGGCACCATAGACAATGAAGCGCTATCAATACTAAACATATATGCACCAAGTGGTATAGCATCCAAATTCTTAGAGGAGAAACTAACAGAGATGCAAGGAGAAATAGTAATACTAACCTAGTGGGGGATCTCAACCTTGCTCTCTCAGAATTAGATAATTCAAATCACAAAATCAATAAGAAAGAAGTAAGGGAGGTAAACAAAAGGCTAGAAAAGTTAGGTATGATAGATCTCTGGAGGAAATTGAATGGTGATAGAAGGAAGTATACTTTTTTCTCAGGGGTTCATGGAACTTATATGAAAATTGATCATGTGTTAGGGCATAAAAACCTCAAAATCAAATGCAGAAAAGCAGAAATAGTAAATGCATCCTTCTCAGATCATGATGCAATAAAACTCACATGTAATATAAGGCCAGGAGAAAATAGACGACAAGTTAATTGGAAATTAAGTAATCTAATCCTGAAGAATGAATGGGTGAAAAAGCAAATTATAGACACAATCGATAATTTCATCCAGGAGAATGACAATAATGAGACAACATACCAAAATTTGTGGGACACGGCTAAAGCGATTATAAGGGGTAATTTTATATCTCTAGATGCTTACTTGCATAAAACAGAGAAAGAGAAGATCAATGAACTGAGCTTACAATTAAAAAAGCTAGAAAAAGACCAAATTACAAACCCTCAATTAAATACCAAATTGGAAATACTGAAAATTAAAGGGGAGATCAATAAAATTGAAAATAAGAAAACTATCTAATTAATAAGTAAAACTAAGAGTTGGTTTTATGAATAAACCAACAAAATAGACAAGCCTTTAGTTAATTTGATTAGAAAAAGGAAAGAGGAAAATCAAATTGTTAGTCTCAAAAATGATAAGGGAGAACTTTCCTCCAATGAAGAGGAAATTAGAGTAATAATTAGAAGTTTCTTTGCCCAACTTTATACCAATAAATTTGATAATGTAAATGAAATGGAGGAATATCTACAATAATATAGATTGCCTAGGTTAACAGAAGAGGAAATAAATTATTTAAATAGCCCCATTTTGGAAAAAGAATTAGAACAAGCTATTAATCAACTCCCTAAGAAAAAATCTCCAGGGCCAAATGGATTTACATGTGAATTTTACCAAACATTCAAAGAACAAATTAATCCCAATAGTATACAAACTATTTGAAAAAATAGGGAAAGAAGGTCTACTACCAAATTCCTTCTATGACACAGATATGGTGCTCATAGCTAAACCAGGTAGGGAGAAAACTGAGAAAGAAAACTATAGACCCATTTCCCTAATAAATATTGATGCAAAAATTTTAAATAAGATTTTAACAATGAAATTACAGAAAGTTATTCCCAGGATAATACACCATGACTAAGTAGGATTTATACCAGGAATGCAGGGCTGGTTCAATATTAGGAAAACTATTAGCATAACCAATTATATTAATAACCAAATTAACAAAAAACATATGATTATCTCAATAGATGCAGAAAAAGCCTGTGATAAAATCCAACACCCATTCCTATTAAAAACACTGCAGAGTATAGGAATACATGGGCTTTTCCTTAAAATGATTAGTAGTATCTATTTAAAACCTTCAGCAAGCATCATATGTAATGGAGTCAAACTAGAACCATTCCCAATAAGATCAGAAGTGAAACAAGGCTGTCCACTGTCACCATTATTATTTAATATTGTCTTAGAAATGTTAGCTTTGGCAGTAAGAGAAGAAAAAGAGATTAAAGGAATTAGAGTAGGTCATGAGGAAACCAAACTATCACTCTTTGCAGATGACATGATGATATACGTGGAGAACCCTAGAGACTCAATTAAAAAACTACTAGAAACAATTCACAACTTTAGCAAAGTTGCAGGATACAAAATAAATCCACATAAATCATCAGCATTTTTATATATTACCAATAAAGTTCAGCAGCAAGAGATACAAAAAGAAATTCCATTCAAAATAATTGTTGATAGTATAAAATATTTGGGAATTTATCTGCCAAGGGAAAGTTAGGAACTATATGAACGAAACTACAAAACACTTTCCACACAAATAAAATCAGACCTAGTTAATTGGAAAAACTTAAAATGCTCATGGGTAGGCCGAGCAAATATAATAAAAATGGCAATACTACCCAAACTAATTTACTTATTAAGTGCCATACCAATCAAACTCCAAAGAAATTATCTTACAGATCTAGAAAAAATGGTAGCAAAATTCATTTGGAAAAACAAAAGGTCAAGAATTTCAAGGGGATTAATGAAAAAAAAAGAGATTGATGATGGTGGACTTGCTGTACCAGATCTAAAACTATATTACAAAGCAGTGGTCATCAAAACCATTTGGTATTGGCTAAGAAATAGAGAAGTCGATCAGTGGAATAGGATAGAATCAGAAGACAAACTAGGCAATAACTATAGCAATCTAGTCTTTGATAAACCTAAAGACCCCAGCTTCTGGGATAAGTACTCACTATTTGGCAAAAACTGCTGGGAAAATTGGAAACTAGTGTGGAAGAAAATAGGGCTTGACCCACATCTAACACCACATACCAAGATAAAATCTAAATGGGTCCATGATCTGGATATAAAGAATGATATTATATGTAAATTAGAGGAATGTAATATAGTTTACCACTCAGACCTATGGAGATGGAATAAATTTTATGTCCAAAGAAGACCTGGAACTCTTAATTGAAAACCAGATAGATAACTTTGATTATACTAAGTTAAAAAGTTTTTGTACAAACAAAACCAATACAGTCAAGATTAGGAGGGAAGCAATAAATTGGGAAATCATCTTTACATTTAAGGGTTCTGATAAAGGCCTCATTTCTAAAACATATAGAGAATTGTCTCATATTTATAAAAATTCAAGCCATTCTCCAATCGATAAATGGTCAAAGGATATGAACAGACAATTTTCAGAGGATGAAATTAAACTATTTATAGTCATATGAAAAGGTGCTCCAAATCACTATTGATCAGAGAAATGCAAATCAAAACAACCCTGAGGTACCAGTACACACCTGTCAGATTGGCTAAAATGACAGGAAAAGTTAATGATCAATGTTGAAGGGGATGTAGGCGGGCTGGGACACTGATGGATTGTTGGTGGAACTGCGAATGGATACAGGCATTCTGGAGAGCAATTTAGAACTATGCTCAAAAAGTTATCAAACTGTGCATACCCTTTGACCCAGCAGCATTTCTATTGGGCCTATATCCCAAAGAAATCATAAAGGAAGGAAAGTGCCCCACATGTGCAAGAATGTTTGTGGCAGCCCTTTTTGTAGTGGCTAGAAACCGGAAACTGAATGGATGCCTATCAATTGGAGAGTGGCTGAATAAATTATGGTATATGAATGTTATGGAATATTATTGCTCTGTAAGAAACAACCAGCAGGACAATTTCAGAGAGGCCTGGAGAGACTTGCATGAACTGATGCTGAGTGAAGTGAACAGAACCAGGAGATCATTACATATGGCAACAACAATACTATATGATGATCAATTCTGATAGACATGGCTCCCTTCAACAGTGAAATGTTTCAAACTACTTCCAGTTGTTCACTGAAGATAGCCATATACACCCAGAGAGAGGGATGTGAAATGTGGACCACAACATAACATTCTCATACCCTTGATTGATGTTTGCTTACATTGTGTTTCCTTTATCTGATATGTCTTTTGTGGAGATACGATTTTTCTTGAAAAACAATGTTAAGTTTGGAAATATGTATAAATATATTTGATTTGCCAATATTTTAACATAATTAACATGTAGTGGATATCCTGCCATCTAGGGAAGGGTTGGGGAGTTGGCGGGAAAAATTTGTAACAGAAATCTATGTAAGGGTTAATGTTGAAGAATTACCCACACATATGTTATGCAAATAAAATAAAAAAATAAAATAAAATAAAATAAAATCCCTTTGGGATATAGACCCAGTAGAAACACTGCTGGGTCAAATGGTATGCACAGTTTGATAACTTTTTGAGCATAGTTCCAATTTGCTCTCCAGAATGGTTGGATCCGTTCACATTTCCACCAAAAATGTATCAGTGTCCCAGTTTTCCCACATCCCCTCCAACATTCATCATTATCATTTCCTGTCATTTTAGCCAATCTGACAGGTGAGTTGTGGTACCTCAGAGTTGTCTTAATTTGCATTTCTCTGATCAATAGTGACTTGGAGCACCTTTTCATGTGACCAGAAATAGTTTCAATTTCTTCATCTGAAAATTGTCTGTTCATATCTTTTGACCATTTATCTACTGGAGAATGGCTTGAATTCTTATATATTTGAGTCAATTCTCTATATATTTTAGAAATGAGGCCTTTATC
>JAJPUD010028108.1:0-14958 GCA_023553655.1 Myrmecobius fasciatus
TAATCTCTCCTTTTATTTTTAGGATTTCAAGTTTGGTATTTGATTGGGGGTTTTTAATTTGTTCTTTCTCTAGCTTTTTTAATTGCAAGCCCAATTTATTGATTTTCTCTGTCTCTATTTTATGCAAATAAGTATCTAGAGATATTAAATTTCCCCTTATTACCACTTTAGCTGTATCCCACAAATTTTGATATGTTGTCTCATTATTGTCATTCTCTTGGATGAAATTAGTAATTGTGTCTGTAATTTGCTCTTTCACCCATTCATTCATTCTTTAGGATAAAATTATTTAGTTTCCAATTGGTTTTTGGTCTATTTTCTCCTGGCCTTATATTGCATGTGATTTTTATTCCGTCATGATCTGAAAAAAATACATTTATTATTTCTGCCTTCCTGCATTTGATTTTGAGGTTTTTGTGTCCTAACACATGGTCAATTTTTGTTTAAGTTCCATGGACTGCTGAGAAAAAAGTAAACTCCTTTCTGTCTCCATTTAATTTCCTCCAAAGATCTATCATATTTAACTTTTCTAACATTTTGATTACCGCCTTAACTTCTTTCTTATTTATTTTGTGGTTTGATTTATCAAGTTCTGAGAGAGGGAGGTTGAGATCCCCCACTATTATAGTTTTGCTGTCTATTTCTTCTTGCATCTCTCTGAACTTTTCCTCTAGGAATTTCCATGCTATATCACTTGGTGCATATATGTTTAGTATTGATATTGCTTCATTATCTATGGTACCCTTTAGGAAGATATAATTTCCTTCTTTTTCTCTTTTAATTAAGTCTATCTTTGCTTTTACTTGATCTGAGATCACGATTGCTACCCCTGCTTTTTTTTTTGTTCACCTGAAGCATAATAGATTCTGCTCCAGTCCTTTACCTTCACTCTATATGTATCTCTATGTTTTAGATGTGTTTCTTGTAAACAACATATTGTTGGATTGTGGCTTTTAATCCAGTCTGCAATCCACTTCCGTTTTATGGGAGAGTTCATCCCATTCACATTAACAGTGAAAATAACTAATTCTGTATTTCCTGCCATCTTATTTACCCAAAGTTATGTTTTCCTCTTTCCTTTCCCCTTTCTCCCTTTTCCCCTCCCCAGTATTTTGCTTTTGATGACCACCTCCCTCGAACAGTCTTTCCCCCCTTTAGAGCCCCTCCCACTTTTTTTACACCTTTCCGCTGATTCTTCTATTTCCCCTTCTATTAGTCTATCCCTTTCTTTTCCTCCTTTCCTCCCACTTCCCTATAAAGAAGGACAAGTTTCTCTGTGAAACCAAATGTGTCTGATATACTCTTTTAGCACCCAATTTGATGAGAGTAAGATTCACACAATGCTCATCCCCCTCCTTTCTTTCCCTCAATTATATTAGGTTTTCTTTGCCTCTTCATGAGATCTTAACTTACTCTTACCTCTTTATTTTTCCCTTATTTTACCTCCTTTCCCCTCTTTTTCCAATATGATTCCCTTCCACCTCTAGTTTCTTTTTCATGTTGTCAAAGTAAAATCAAATTATATCCCCATTCTTTAAGTATACCCATAGTAGAAATATAGTTTTCAAGACTTCTTTCCTTTTTACCTTTTTATGCTTCTCTTGAGTTCTGTGTTTCGAGGTCAATTTTTTTGTTCAGATCTGGTCTTTTCATTAGAAATAGGTGAAATTCACCTATATCATTAAATATCCATCTTCTTCCCCGGAAGATAATGCTCATTCTAGCTGGATAGTTTGTTCTTCGCTGTAATCCAAGTGCCTTTGCCTTTCAGAATATCTGGTTCCAGGCCGTTGGATCCTTCAATGTGGAGGCTGACAGATCTTGTGTGATTTTAATGACAGTTCCTTGGTATTTGAATTGTTGCTAGCAATATCTGTTCCTTGGTGCAATAGTCCTAAAATTTGGCCACGATATTCCTTGGGTTTTAATTTTTGGGTCTCTTTCAGGAAGTGATTGGTGAATTCTTCGATTCTAAAACATCAGGGCAGTTTTCTTTCATGATTTCCTGGAAGATAGTGTTTAGATTCTTTTTTTCATCATGGCTTTAGGAAGTCCAATAATCCTTAGATTGTCTCTCCTAGATCTATTTTCCAGGTCTGTTGTTTTCCCTAGGAGATATTTCATATATTCTTCTATTTTTTCATTTTTTGTTTTTGTTTGCCTGATTCTTGAAATCTTATTGAGTCATTCACTTCCATTTGTTCAATTCTAATTTTTAATGTATTATTTTCTCCAGTTACCTTTTTTAGCTCCTTTTGTAACTAGTCAATTGAATTTCTTTGTTCATTGCAGACTTTTTCCATTTCACCAATTTTGTTTTTCAGTGAATTGATGTCTTTTTTCATTTTTCTTTTGGAGGGCATTATATCCTTCTTGCAATGATCTCGTTTTATTTCCCCATTTTTCATGTAACCCTCTTTTGAGATTCTTTATGCAATATTCCAGGAAAGCCTTGTGAATTGGGGAACAGCTCATGTCTCCCTTTGTGGCTTCCTCTGGAGTTGCTTTACCTTTATGAACCTCACGATCTACGGTCTGTTCTTCTCGCTCTCCATAAAAGCTGTCTATGGTAAGAGTACTTTTCTGTTTTTTATTAATTGTTTTTTAAAGCTTGAGGTCTGCTTAAAGCAGAGAATCGGCAGCTGTGGTAATTTCCCCTGGGGCAATTCTGCTGATTGACTTCTGGACTAGGTCCTGCATTTGCAGTGGGCTACAATCTACCTTTTGCAAAAGGCAGATCTACCAAAGCACCTGCCTGCAATTAGAGCAGAGTTTCCCAAGAGCCTCAGATAAACTCTCTAGGTGTTTAGAATCTGCCAGGCTGAGTCCCACCCAGCTTCCTGCCCTGTCTCCCAGAGCTGCGCCTGAGCTTGGCAACTGCCCAAATGAGACAGACCTGTTCTGAAGTTCTTCCAAAGTAACTTCTGCAAGGAATGTGTTGTAGTCTAAATATTTGTGGTTTCTTTGACTTAAGAATCAGTTTAGAGGCTTAATCTGCTGTTGGTTTGAGAGAAGGTCAGAGGAGGATACAGAGAGTTTTTTCTTCACTCCACCATCTTGGCTCCGCCTCCCCCCACCCATTTCTTCTTCTTTAAAAATAAGGAGGATAATCTTACCACTCAGAGTTATAAGAACAAAATGAGATAATTTTTGTAAAGTGCTCTGTAAACCTTAAAAGTGCTAAGTAAATGCTAGCAATCACTATTTCTGGGTCCTGTTTGGTCTACTTTTAACTATATATATTTTTTTTCCTTTTAAGTTCTCTCTATATAGCTCCAGGAGATTCAGTATTTTTTTGCTGGCTGTCTCCCATGCTATGAAATGTAAGCCCTCCTCATTTAGTTCCTTTAAAGCTTGGGTCAGGAATGTTGGAGGGGATGTGGCAAGGTTGGGACACTGATGCATTGTTGGTGGAGCTGTGAACGGATACAGCCATTCTGGAGAGCAATTTGGAGCTATGCTCAAAAAGTTATCAAACTGTGCGTACCCTTTGACTCAGCAGCATTTCTATTGGGCTTATATCCCAAAGAAATCATAAAGGAAGGAAAGGGTCCCACATGTGCAAGAATGTTTGTGGCAGCCCTTTTTATAGTGGCTAGAAACTGGAAACTGAATAGATGCCCTTCAATTGGAGAGTGGCTGAATAAATTATGGTATATGAATATTATGTAATATTATTGTTCTGTAAGAAACGACCAGCAGGACGATTTCAGAGAGGCCTGGAGGGACTTGCATGAATTAATACCAAGTAAAATAAGCAGAACCAGGAGATCATTGTACACGGCAACAACAAGACTACATGATGATTAATTCTGATGGACATGGCTCTCTGCAACAATGAAATGTTTCTAACCACTTCCAATTGTTCACTGAACAAAGCCATATACACCCAGAGAGAGGGATGTGAAATGTGGACCACAACATAACATTCTCATACTCTTGATTGATGTTTGCTTACATTGTGTTTCCTTTATCTGATATGTCTTTTGTGTAGATACGATTTTTCTTGCACAACAATAAGTTTGGAAATATGTATACATATATTCAATTTGTCAAGTATTTTAACATAATTAACCTGTAGTGGATATCCTGCCATCTAGGGGAGGGAAGGGGAGGGGAGTTGGGGGGGAAAATTTGTAACAGAAAGCTTTGTAAGGGTTAATGTTGAAGAATTACCCATACATATGTTTTGCAAATTAAAAAAAAAAAAAAAAAAGCTTGGGTCAGGTGCTACCTCAAAAAGAAAATCTTTCTTGATAATCCTAGTAATAAGTATACTCTCCTTGAAATTATGTGACTATGTTGAACCCTTCCAGTAAAACATAGGCTCCTACAAGGAATACATTTCATTTTATCTTTATAAACCGACACTATCATAAATGCCTTATGACTAGTAGAATTTTTTCTATCTCCACACAAAGTCTTCTCACCCTTGAAAATACTTTCTCCCTTAACTAGTAAGTTCATAGAGTCCAAGTCGTCTATCTACTTCTCTCTATACTCAACTCCTGACTCTTTGGACCCTTTCACCATCCCCTATATCCACCCTTACAAGAACCCTTCCCCTTTTCTTTCCTCTGCTCTTCCTGCCCCTTGTTATGTGGTATCTTTTTCCATCAGACTTTGAGGATTGTCTTTATTTGTATTTGAATCCCTACATTTAACACAGTTTTTGACACATAATAAATACTTAGTAAATGTTCCATCTATCTATTTATCCTTCAATCTATAAGTAAGACTGAAGTGGATAGAACAGGTTGATGAGTGGAAGCATAAATTCAAGGGAAGTTTCTTGTTTGTTATTTCACTGTTACTACAAATAGGTATACAAATTCTAGTCTGTGAAGCTCCCAAACTCAAAACTATAAATAAGGCTGAGCAGTCTCTTCAGAGTTTAATCTTTACAATGTGATTCATTATTATTTTGGAAGAGTTACAAATTCCTAGTTCAGACTTTGCCAAATGTAATAATGAAAATACCTGTCACAGTAAAAATAAATTTTAGAGTATTCATCATTTTGATTTACTTTAAGTCACCATTCTCCTCTATTAATATGAGTAATCAAAAGCTGCTAACACATTGTTGGCACAAGATCTCTATGTAATTAATTCCCAAAGGACTTTTTTTTTTAATTCCACAATGTTGAAGTCTTGTTCAATTGTAGTGGCTCACCTTTTCAGAAGTCTGTCCAGAAGATGAACTGTCCAAGTCCTCATGCACACGATCCAAAAGCCAGAGGAGAAATTCCAGGGCATCATGCTGGGAATTACCTTGGAACTGAGAGCCATACTTAGAAACTGTGTTCTAAAGAAAAAGAGAATCAAAACCATCTACTAGTATTGAAGTATATAGAGAACTGAGTGCAGCCAAGAGGCTCTTTATCTCTTTACTAAAAAAAAACAAAAACAAAGAAAAAATTTCATCATGTTTGGAAAGGCAACAAGGATTAAGTGAAAAAAGAAATGATTTTTTTTCCCAGTATCTACACTAAGCCAATGACTCAATATAGTACTGGGGGTCTTATCTTGCTAAAGACCACAATGGTGTTTAAAAGAAAAAAAAAAGACTGATCATAAATATGATGACTCCTGGAAATCAATTAATGTGTTAAAATTTGTATATGAAAATAAGAAATTTATATAAGTTGTATATTAAATTTAACAAGAAAGTCCCCAAAATTCCATTTGACTGTGTTCCCTACAATATTTACTTCTGCTTTTATATTTCTTTAAAAAAAAATTTATGCTAATTCATTTCTTTCTTCTTTTTTCTGCATTCCTAATACTGTCTACCAACTCTTCACATAATACCCCTCCACCTCACAAAATAAATGCACTCCCTTAATAATAAATATAGCAAAGCAAAACAATTCATATTCATTGGCCATGTCTGAATACACATACAGAGAATGTTTCATCATTAGCCTTTCTGGGTTCTCCTTACTTACTTCTAAATTAAGTGAATGAAGTCCTTCCCAGATTTTTCTAAATCCATATTTATTATGGTTGTAATACTATTCAATTACATTCACATACCGTAATTTGTGTAGCCAATCCCTAAATGATAGGTACTCATTTTGTTTCCAGCTCTTTGCTACAATAAATAGAGCTGCTATAAATATTTTTGTCCACAGGGGTCTTTTCTCCTTGTTTCTGATCTCTTGGGGATATAAGTGATATGACTAATTCAAAAGGTCTGAAGAGTTGATGACTTTTTTGTATATAGTTCCAAATTCCTTTTCAGAATGAATGGATCATTTCACAACTCTACCCACAGTGAATTAGTGTGCCTATTCTCCCATGGCCCCTCAACTAATTGTCATTTTAATTATTTTGATCATTTTTTTTATCTTCTGTGAGGCAGAGCTCGAAATTATTTAGTTTTCATTTACTAATAATTAGTGATTTGTAGCATGTTTTCATGTGGTAGTTGATAACCTGCATTTCTTTTGAAAATTACCAGTCAGATTATACATGGCAACAGCAAGAGTATATATGATGATCAATTCTGATGGACATGGCTCTCTTCAACAATGAAATGTTTCAAATCACTTCCAAATGTTCACTGAAGAAAGCCATATACACCCAGAGAGAAGGATGTGAAATATGGACCACAACATAACATTTTCATGCTCTCAATTGATGTTTGCTTGGATTGTGTTTCCTTTATCTGATTTTTCTTTCTTGTAGAAATGATTTTTCTTGCACAACAATAATAAGTGTGAAAATATGTATACATATATTCGATTTGTCAAGTATTTTAACATAATTAATATGTAGTGGATATCCTGCCATCTAGGGGAGGGGTGGGGAGTAGGGGGAAAATTTGTTAACAGAAAGCTTTGTAAGGGTTAATGTTGAAGAATTACCCATACATATGTTTTGCAAATAAAAAAAAAATTTTACATTAAAAAAAAAAAGAAAGAAAGAAAATTACCAGTCAGTATATACAAGTCTTCCAATTTCCTTAAATGCATCCCTTTCTTCTTTTTTTCCTTTTGGCTTATAATATTCCATTACTTTTATGTATATAATCTCTTTAATCATTTTCCATCTGAAAGACATTGACTTTGTTTCCAATTCTCTGCTACAACACAAAGTCCTATTATAAATACTTTTGTACAAATGAGTCATTTCCCTCTATCATCTCCTTGGGACATATGCCTATCTAAAAGTTGTATCATTAAGTCAAAATTACATGAGTTTAGTCACTTTTCATATATAAGGGGAACAAATGGAAGAAATCTGTAATTATTTTGTTAAATTATACACACACCCACTGTTCCTTGTCTGTTATTCTTGAAGAGGACTAACGACATCAGGAAGGTGATATTTTGATCCATAGTGAATTGGATTTTCAGTGAGGCAGGGTTGTGCAAAGTAACCTGTGTCACTTTTCCCTTCAAAGCCATCTGAATCCAGTGGCAAAATATAGATCAGGATGACTGGAGATGGCCCTAGATGCAGTGGGACACCTCATTCTTTTTAAGCTAAGGTTTTCCCCAGATCTGTTTGTCTGAGGCAATACCCATTCAAGTTATTAAGACTGGGTAAGAAATGAGGCCAAAAAAAAAAAAAAAAAAGCCTCTTTTACCTTATTCAGAACAAAGCAAAACAATCTAAGAAGGAAAACCCAAATTTTCTGTCCAAAGAGAAACAATTGCTATTTACACTCACAATGACCCAGTAAGGCTTGGGCTAAGACCCATTACTGAGTAAGAGAGTAATTTGATATTATGTAGCTGTATAATATAATATCAATAAATAATTATGTTAGCTACATATCAATATATGTGATTATATTATGAATATATAATTGATATTATATTGTGTTATTATGGTCAAGTAGCTCCATTTGAATCTCAATGAGCTATATCAAAGCCTGGGTTTCCAATGTTCTATTTCAAGAAACCATAAATGAAACTACATGGGACAAAAGAATTGTTTCAGTTGTTTTTTTTTTTTCAATTGATAGGATAATTTTTTTTAAAAGGAAGAAATCTAGCCCATAAACTCTAAGATATCTTGCAAGGCTTCAGTGATCAAAACTTATATTCCTTTGGACAGAGCATCAACAAGTAATGTTATAATTCTCTAAGTCAACAGAGGAGAGAAGGGAGAAAACAGAGAGGAAGGAGGGAGGGAAGGAACATGACTTGCCTAGGACACACATCTAGTAAGTGCCTGAGGCCAGATTTTAACTGAGGCCTTCCCAACTACAGACCCAGCACACTATCCACCAATCCACCTAGTTGACTATATGTATACACACACACACACACACACACACACACACACACAGAGGAATTGATTTTGTTATACAAAAACTTATCATTTGAGAGGAATGTAAATTGTACATTTTATCATATATAATTATCCCTTTCCTTTACCTGATCCCAAACTCTAGTATAGACGTGAAAAATTTTTCCTTCGTTCTCTAATTTATGATGTGATCTTTTTCAAAGGTCATGAATTCACTTAGAGTTTACTGTAGTATCTGGTTGAAGATAGTAGTTTGAATCTAATTCTCGACATACTGTTTCCCAGTTTTTCTAGCAATTTTGTCAAATAGTGAGTTTTTATACCTGTAGTTATGTCTTTAATTTTACTGAAAAATATGCTATTCTGTTTGATTGCCTCTTGGTCTGGTGTGCCTAATCTGTTCAGCTTATCAACAAATTGTTTCAATGCTTACTGCTTTACAATATAGTTAGAATTTTGGTATTATTAGGACCCCTACCATACTATTTTTTTTCAATACTTCTCTAGATATTCTTGACTTTTTGTTCCTCTTCATGAATTTTCTTTATTATTCTACATAGTTCTATAAGATATTTTCATAGTTTGGTAAGGTTCAGTATTCTGAATTCTATAAATTAATTTAGGTATTATCATTTTTATTCTATTAGAACAAACTAACCATGAACAATTAATTGCTACATTCATTTATCTAGATTTCTTTAACCATGTTTTATAGTTTTATTCATATCATTCTTGAGTACAATTAGACTGAGATAATTTATACAATCTGTATTCTGAATGAAATTCTTTTTGTCTCTACTGAGTTTTGATGAATTGACACTTTTTCAACATTTTAATCTTTTATCATGAAGTTAACAAAAACCATATAAAATTAGCATTTCCCTGTTAAAAGAACTGCACATATTTAATCTACATCGGATTGTCTACTGTTTTGGAAGGGGAAGGGCATAAAGGAGAAAAATCTGGAGCACAAAATAAATGTTGAAAACTATCTTTATATGTATTTGGGAAAATAAAATACTGTTAAAAATAGAATAAAATCAGCATTTCCACATATGCTCTAGAACAGAAGGTACAGAACATATATGAATATATAAACTCAGCATATAACTTTCAAAACTAACATGTTTCACTGATGGTAGGATATTGAATATATATGGTCATTTTGGAAAACAAGGAGAAATTATGCCCCACAAGTCACTAAACTATGAATATGCTTTAATTCAATAATGTCACTTTGAGGCCTAAGCCACAGTAAGAACAAAGAAAGAGGGAAAGGTCTTATGTGTATGAAAATATTTATAGCAGTGCTTTTTATAGTGGCAAAGAACTGTAAACTAAGACATGATCATCAACTGGAAAATGGAAATGTGAATGAAATAGAACACTTTTCCAGGGGGAAAAAAAGATGGAAACATTTTCAGAGAAACTGAATAAACTTTTGCAAGTAAAATGGTCAAAGTCTGTGGAGTAATTTATACTAAAACAACATTGTAAAAACTGAATAAATTTGATAGACTAACATTCTGATCAACACAATGACCAACTCTGATTCTAGGAGAGTTGTGATAAAGAATGCTACTTACCTACTGACAAGAGAAGTGATGAACCAAACAGAATGAAGTAATTTTTTGGACATGGCCAATGTGACAATTTATTTTAGACCATTTTTTAGACCTCTGTCCAGAAGTGGGTAAGCATGCTTCATCATCAGGACTCTGGAAACATGGTTTATCATTTCATTGATTAGAGATACTTTCTTTAAAATCATATTGAAAGTAACGGTATTTTCCAGCTGAAGGACTTATACTGTCTTTTCACAAGTCCAAAGGGAATTCTTTATACCTTCTCAGAATCTTTCCATTAAATCTCTTAAGGGTTAGACTGGCATCGATACATTTCTTTTCTTTTTTTTTTTTCTGAGTCAATTGGGGTTGACTTCCCCAGGGTCATCCAGCTAGGAAGTCTTAAGTGTCTGAGGCCACATTTGAACTCAAGTCCTCCTGATTTCAGGACTGGTGCTCTATTCACTGTACTACCTAGCTGCCCCATGCATCCATTTCTGAGGAACTTTCAAATATACTATAACAATAACAACAACAAAAAAAAAAAACAAACTTCAAAATCAAGTGGAATCCCTGAAGTGATTCTTAATGCATAACCAACAAACAAGAAAAGATTTATAATTAAGCCTGTATTTAAATCTGATGATTATTTTTAATGCAATTAAGACAACCTGGTTTTAATTTCCAGTTGTACTATTACATATGATCCATATGAGACTTTACAACTTGTCTGAATCTCAATTTGAACATTTGTAAAATGTTCCCCAGTTCTAACCCATGATCCTGTGACCTTTCTTTCAAAGAACTGGAACTATTTTAATGACAATTTTAATCTATAAAATATTTAAGCTCTGATTTTTGTGTATTTCTTTCATACTTTCCTGGTTACCACTCACACTAAGTCCATCCTTTGGGAGATAGGATATTTTCAGAAGGTTAAGCTAAAATTACCAAAACACCTCCTGTCTTCTTGGATCATGAACCTGAGTATGAATGGTTCTAAAAAGAATTAACTGTAGTATGTCGTTCAGAAGAAGTAAAAAGATCTTAGGTGACAACCATATTCTGTAGAATGGACTCAAAATACAGTCATATATGTCATATTTCCTTCTTTTAGGACCATCCTTCATTTTCAAATACTCCAATGGATCTGTCACCTTATTCAATGTGAATGCTTCCACCATACATTATTCCATACAGATTTCAAATCATGTTCCTCCTGTATTCCTAATAACTTATTGTGGCAAGCAGTTCTTTTCAAAACTTAATCACTGCAAAAGTCAACTGTGCTTCAGACTGACTTTTGCAAACCTGGAAAAGCAGTTATGAGTAGCAATATTATCAATACAAATTCACCAAAAAGAAGCAGTTTCAGTCATCACATTAAGAGTGAATTAATTAAGTGTTTGACCAAATATAGCAGGCTAATTTTTAAGTTGATAATTTTGTATGGCCTGCAAATAATGTTACAAATATTCAAATAGCCCTTAGTAGGAAAAAGGTTCCCCACCCCTGCATTAGAGGACAGGATTTTAGAAGAGACTTAAAGAAAACCAGTGGTAGAGGTGAGGATGAAAAGCATTCTAAGCATGAAGAGTAGCCAAAGAGTAGTTCACATCCACTAGAGAAAAGATAAAAGAATAATGCCAAATAGTGCCAGCAAATAAGAAGTACCATTATGCAGACTAGATTTGTAAAGGGTGACACCCAGAATCCTGCAATCACTGGGGAGAGGAGCCAGAGCAAGACAAGTGCAGGGATGGGAAGCCTCTGGTCTCATACTCTTGGACTCATCCAGTCATCTTCCTCTTCCATTCTCTTTCCTCCTCCTCCTCATCCCTACCAAGGATCTGGGGAACATTTGGTTTGCAGTTTCTAAAAATGCAATTTCTGATGGCTCAAGGATCTCAGCATTCTGTACCCTGAAGGCATTCCAGTGTGTTTTGGACAGCAATAATAGTGGAAAGGAAGACTACTGATAGCTCTTCTTATAGAAGAGAAAGACCAGTCCATCAAACCATTCTATGTGCATAGAATCAATTAGAGCCTGGCTCAGGAAAAAAGTCTCAAGTCAGGAAATTCAGCTGGAAATATGAATAAGCAAAGTATTACACTGACAATAAAGAAATGTTATGCTTCTAGAGATGTCCAGGATACAACCCTAGAGGAAGAGAGTAACTCCACAAGCAGTTGTGGACAGAACTTCAATTCATGAAAGAGATGAAAGTAAAGACATACAAGGAGTATTATAAATTAAATGAAAGACTTACAGAAAGGAATTACTAAGAAATTGGGAGGAAAATACAAAAGTTATAAAATCTTACTCAAGTAACAAAATGTTTGAAAATTAGAATGGACCAAAGAAAAATAAATGATACAAGTGACTAGAAGAAATATAATAAAATGAAAAAATGAAAAAATAGAAGAAAATGTAATATATTTCTTATCAAAAGCAGCTAATTATAAAATATGTTAAGAAGAAATCATCTAAAAAATATCAGACCACCACAAGGAAATGCCACTTGAATATCCTATTAAAAAAAAAAACATAATTGAAAACTGCCCAGACCTAATAGAAAAAGAGGACAAACTGAAAATAAAAAGAATCCACTGGAGATCTAATGATAACTGAAGATTTGACCAAAGTATAATATGCAAAATGTCAGGAACTGACTCAAATAGATAAAAAAAGTCATTCCCAATAGGTAAATGGTTAACAAACAAAAACAGGAATCTCTCAAGGGGAAAAAATACAAGCATTAAACAATTATATTAAAAAATATAATAAACTGGGGGTAGCTAGTTGTTGTAGTGGATAAAGCACCAGTCCTGAAGTCAGTAGGATCTGAGTTTATATCTGGCCTCAAACACTTAACACTTCCTGGTTATATGACCATGGATGGGCAAGTCATTTAAGCCCAATTACCTCACAAACAAAAAATTTAAAAATTAAAATATATATATATATATATATATAGTAAATCAATAATAAGAGTATTGAAAGTTAAAGTAATTCTCAAGGTTTACTTCATACCCATTTGATTAGCAAAATTGACAATGGAGTATAATAAGTGTTGAAGGGGTTGAAGAAAACATGTACATTAATGCTTTTTAGAACTTTGAACTAGTATCATCTATTTGAAAGGAACTATGACCAAAAATCACTACACTGTAATTAATTTTCTAACCCAGCAATATCACTACTAAGTCTGCTCCCAATGAGATCAAGGAAAGAAGAAAAGGATCCATGTAGACAAAAAATACTTGTAGCATATGTTTTATAGGGGCAAAAGAACAGGAAATGAAGAGATACCTAGCAATAAGAGAATGGAAGAACAAATTATGGTACATAAGTATAATGGATATTAATGTGATTAATGATGAAAGATGCAGGTTTAGGGATATTCAAGTAAACTTGTATGAACTGATACTTAGGGAACTGAGAATAACTTATAAAATAATACCAATAATGTCAGGAAAACTCTGATCAATGAAAGGCCTAAAAATGATTTCTGATACAGCAACAGTGAAATATGCTACCCATCTCCTGATGGAGAAGTAATAAATGCAAACTATATAATAAGACATTTTTAAATATAACCAATGTGTGGATTTGTTTTGCTTATTATGCATATTTGTTATAAGGTTTTGTTTTATCCCATTGGGAAGGGATGAAGAACAAGGGCTAGGGTTTCCCTCTGTCTACAAAAAAAGATATAGAAAAAGAGAAGATAAGGAAACTGGAAGGAATCACAAACAAACAGGACATCTATTAAAGTTGCATGTTGAATGTAATATACTTAAAACAGAAAGCAACTTGTACACAATATTATATCCAGAATTTTACAATTTTACACAGATTCACAATTTTATGTGTAACTCTGTCCTACCCTCCAATGTATATGAGAATGCTCATTTTACTAAAATCAGGAAATTTTTTTAAAAAGACAATTTTTGCATATACCTTTGAGAAGTGGGGTCTAAGAAATTACCTATGGCTTCTAGAAATTGTGTGATCATAAGCACTACCTGCTTCTATAACTAAGTCATGTCAAAATGTAATCAAGAATTTTAGAGCTTTTAAAGAGGGGGCGGAGCCAAGATGGCGGAGTGAAAACTTGCCTGTGTCCTCCTCCGATGTTCTCTCCAATCAACAATAAAATAAGCCTCTGAACTGATCTTCAAGTCAACGAATCCAGAAATATTTGGACACTGCTTGCTGATATCTCTGAAGAACTTCACATCAGGTTTGTTTAACTCAGACAGAGGAATAAACAGTCCACTAGATGCAGGCCGGAACTGAGGGTGGGATTCAGCTCATTGTGGCAGAAACTCCAAACTCCAAATACCTGGAGTTTATCTGAGGCACGCGGGATACTCTGCCCTGAATGGGGACAGGTGTTCTGGCAGATTTGCCTTTTTTAAGGAGTAATTCAGACTTAGTCCTAGCCCCCACGGGTCCAGCACCTTAAGTTAATACGCCGAAGTGCCCCAGGGCAAAGAACTTCAGCCCCCGTTTTTCTGAGCCTTAAAGAGACATCCACACAGTCTAAAAAAATGAAGAAGCAAAAGAGCGCTCTCACCATAGACAGCTTTTATCAAGAGAAAGAAGGGATGACCCCAGATCCTGAGGTTCATTTATACAAAACTCCAAAGGAAATTGTTAAGGACTATCACTGGTCCCCTTTTCAAAAGGCCTTTCTGAAAGATTGCATAAAGAACCTCAAAAGAGAGCTGGAGGATAAATGGGAAAATAAATTGAAACCAGTGCAAGGAGGATACAATATCTTGCAAGAAGGATATAATGCCCTGCAAAAGAGATATGAAAAAGACACCAATGTATTGAAAAATAAAATTAGTGAAGAGGAAAAAGAGTACAATGAACAAAAAAATTCAATTGGCCACTTACAAAAGGAACTTAAAAATGTAACTGAAGAAAACAACATTTTAAAAATGTGAATTGAACAAATGCAAGTGAATGACTCAATAAGACTTCAAGAATCAAACAAAAACAAAAAAAATGAAAAATTAGAAGAAAATATGAAATATCTCCTAGGAAAAACAACTGACTTGGAAAATAGATCTAGGAGAGACAATCTAAGGATTATTGGACTTCCTGAAAGCCATGATG
>JAJPUD010028109.1:0-14958 GCA_023553655.1 Myrmecobius fasciatus
GCTGAAAAAACCCAGCAAGGGTTTTTCCCTGTTTGATGAGAATGTGTTTGGGAAGGAAGGTACAAAAAAAGAGCATGTAGTATTTTTTATAGTACATAGGGTGCTATAGAGTTCACCCCTACAATTAATTAGACTGCATCCAATACAATGCTACAAGCATTTATAATCATTTATTCAGTCCCCACTATTTTGAAAACATTGAGTTTGGTCCTTAAGGTATAAAGTGAAAATGATAACTCCTTCCCCTCAAGGATCTTATATTCCTATGGAAGATACATCACTGAATCAGAAAAATAATTACAATATGATTCCATAAAGAAGAAAATTCCACCAAATTAGATGGGATAGAATAAGTATTTGTACCGCACTTTCTATATGCAATGCATTTTCCATATATACTTTTTAAAACAATATTGTCTGATATGAGAAGACAATTGAGAAAGGATTTTTAAGTGAGAGCACAGATTCTGAACCTACAGGCAAGCTAAAGATGCTGTGAGCCAGAAGTGAAGACGCAATGTGTCTTAGGCTTAAGTGCATGTGTAAAATTAAGGAGTTGCATGATCTGAACCTAATTCAGACTACATCCAGTTGGGCAGTTTTGTTGAAACATAAAATGTTAAACAGATATAGTCTGAAATTAGCTTGGATAGCTGGAATCACATAGTACAGGAGTTTTAATTCTGAACTGAGGATATTTTCTCTTAGAAGATATAAAAATCTGTTTATGGGTTCTCACTATGAATATATTATTATATTGGATTAGAAGAAGGTCATATTAAGATGATTTTTAAATAAATATTTTATTCTTTTTTCAAATAGAAGGAAAGGGTTTTCAATATTTATCTTTGCAAAACCTTGTATTCCAAATTTTTCTCCTTCTCTCACTGATCTCCCCTCTCCCCAAAACAGCAAGTAATACTTTATTGTTTAAACATATGCAATTCTTGAAACATATTGACAAAGTGTGTTGTTCTTTAGGATATTTGGCTTCTTTCCCTAATCTCATATTTATTGGTTCTTATGTTTTTGTATCATATATTTCAATATGTATTTATATATATATATATAATTTGTACATACAGGTAAAATATTTTGTGTTTGTTGTTTTGTTTTTTTGCTTAGGCAATTGGGGTTAAATGACTTGCCCAGGGTCAAACAGCCAGGAAGTCAAATCTGAGACCAGATTTGAACTCAGGGCCTCCTGACTTCAGGACTGGTGCTCTATCCACTGCGCCATCTAGATGCTCCAAAATATTTTGTATGCATATAATATACAAAGTCTTTATTTTATAAATATATTTACAATAAAGACTTGTAAAATTATGTATGTTTACATAAATATGAATATGTATACTTATATTTATGTTGTCTCTTCTAATTTTAAGTTTTTGAGACTAAAGGCTTTTTTTAATCATTGCTCTTCCTAAATCCATGGTATGTCACATTACATTTCTTTGGTAGAAGCATTCTAAATGCCTAGTAGTAGATTGATTGGCAGCTCAGTAAATGATGACTAGGAGATAGAAGAAACAAGAATCTAATTGGACAGTTAAGATGCTTTTCATCAAGAAGCACCTATTAAGTGCCTCCTTCCCAAGTAGCTAGTGCTGGAGTCTAAACAAAAAACAAGAGAAATCCTTGTTCTGAAGGAGCTTATATTTTAGAAAAGTCAATATATAAATGCTTGTTCTGAGATTTAATGTTTCATGTTAAATTTTACATTGAAAGGATCAACTAGTGGTGCAGTGGCTAGAGCACTGACCTAGAATCTGAAAAACCTGAGTTTAAATCAGCCTCAGACAGTTGACACTTACTAACTGTGTGGTCCTGGGCAAGTCACTGAACTCTGATTGCTTTGCAAAAGAAAAAGAAAGAAAAAAGGTACCTCTAAAGTTGGATAGGACCTCAGAGGCTATTTCATTCAACTTTATTTCCTAGAAACATCTTCACTTGTTCAATGGCACCAGAGGAATAAATTTCAGAGGCAGGATTTGAATCCAGCTTTTGTGACTAGAACAAGAGTTCTCTCCTTTGTACTAAGATGCCATGGAATAACTGAGGCTGACAGGGTAACAGAAATGCCTGTTTCTGACTTACTCAGCCCCTGATGGAGGAATGGCAACTGTAGTGTTGTTGCTCCTTCCCTTCCCTGACATTTTCTTCATCAAAAATCCCTAGGAACCAGATTATCTGGATTCTCACTCATGCTTCCCAGGGACAGAGATCTGAACTGAACCTAATTCTTTTTTAATAGCTTTTTATTTTAAAAATACATGTAAAAATAGCTTTCAACATTCCCTCTTGCAAAACCTTGTGGGACAAATGTTTCTCCTTCCCTACCCCCTGTCCCTCTCCCCTAAACAGCAAGTAATCCAATGTATGTTAAACATGTACAAATCTATGCATATTTCTACACTAATCATGCTGCACCAGAAAAATCAGATCAAAAACAGAAAAAAATGAGAAAAAAATGAAAAGCAAGCAAGCAAAGACAGAAAAGAGAAAATACTATGTTGTGATCCACATTCAGTCCCCACAATTCTATTTCTGAATGCAAATGGCTCTCTCCATCCCAAGTCTATTGGAATTGACCTGTACAACCTGATTGTTGAAAATAGCTATGTCCATCGGAGGTGATGATCCTAATTCTGAAATGACGAGAAATGAGGCAAAATATCCTGAGTCTGCTGGGCAGAGCTAACTCACCGAAAAAAGAGGTGAGCTGAGTTATTAATCCCTTATCTCTTTTCAAAATATTGCAAGTCGAGTATCAGAGACTTGGTTATCAATATTTATGAAGAGGGGAACCTTACTTTATAGGGGGGAACAATCCCATTCTCTCCATCTATGTTGGATTCCATTTCTGATCTCACCAAGAACATTTCATGAAGGGCCCAGGCCACAGCATACACAGCAGTGTAGACAGTGTAACTCTGATCAGACATAGAGGTGGCTAAATAGCTCAAGCGTAGTGTGTCTAAAGAGGCATTGGGTGAACAGATCCCTTCATCTGCCTTTCCATGGTTATTTGGACATCCAAAAGCTGCGTTCCAAAAGTTCTTAAGGAAAAAATCTCCTGGGTATCTGGCAGGGTTAACAGTTTTCAGAAAATGTTTGAACCCAGGAATCTTACTTGACTGATCTGAAAATATCAGAGCCCCATGGAAATTATCAAAATAGATATAACCAGGCTTTTTGGCAATATCCCAGTGACTGGTAGTGATCCACATCCTTCTTACAAGAGTATAAGGATTTATTGTAAACATCAGGCTCAGAAGTGAATTTGTATCTCCATAAATGACCATCACTTTAGCTGAAGAATCAAATATCTTGTATACAAAATTTTCATATAATTCTGTTAATGACTGACTAGTGGTGATCTTTTCTATAAAGGCCACACAAACATCATTTCTGGCCATTTCTTCTTGAAGGTCCTTGAGGAATTTCTCCCCTCTTGAATCATCTGAGGCAACAAGACCTACCCAGTTCCATTTGAAATGAAGCATTAACCTGACCATACCAAGGGGAAGAGAGGTGTCCCTGGGGGCCATCTGATAAACAGAAGGAAACTGAAGTGGGTCAGTTATAAGTGGATCAAAGGGACCATAGCTGATCTGAAAAGGAACCAAACATGAGTAGTTTTTGGTTTAATGTATTTACTGTAAAAAATCACCCCATGTAAACCTACTATCTTCATCACCCTCTATCTAGAATGGAGTCATTCTTCATGTCTTCCTGGTAAAGTATTTCTGATCATACAGACCTCCACTCAAAGGTCATTTTCTTCATCCACCCTGCCTTAGATGGAACAAGTGTAAGTGTGTTCTGTATCTTTACTTCCTTGCATCTCTACTATTGCATATAAGGACTTGCAAATATTAGATGCTTACTATTTTCAAGATTCAATTTCATGATTTTTGAAAGTCTGTTGGTTAACCATGTGCTGCATCCTACATGATGATACTAGTAAGTCTGATGTCTTCAAAGTCTGTATTACCTTTTTCATCTCTGAGAGTCAATAGAAAGGTAAATTAGACATTAGAATTCCCCAAAGGTATTTGGAGTTTGTATTTCAAGTGGCAGACTCTCAAAGACCTGCCTCTGCCCTCCAGACAGCATAAGCTAAATTAAGCCCATGATTTCCTACCTGTGGGAGCTTATAAAGCTCCAGTAGAGTTCCCATGGAGAAAGTCAGTTCAGAAGAGGCTCCTCCAATGACCACTACAGACTTTCTCTGCCTTTCACAGTTGTAATTTGGAATGGCCTTTCCCTGGCCTGACAGCCACATGAGGGAACTCTCCAAGATCCTCTCATCATTGTTGTAAGCATTGTAGATGTGAAATCCCAAAGAAATGTTGGGCAACAGATTGGGGTTCTTGTTGATTTCCTCTACTGCCAACATAAAAGCCAGGACTTGATAATAGTGTTTGAGCAGCCACCTGCAATAGGAGGGAGCTTATCAGGGGTAAGCAATATGTATAGTTCTAACAACCCTAAAGATAAATTGGAAATTTTCCAAAGAAGAATTTCCTCAGTCATAGGAACTTCCATTTTTAGGTCAGTCTACCTTTTTATTCTCTTTGTAATCATATTATGAAATTATTAATATTTCACTCTATTGTTAACAATGTCTCAGTTATCAAAGCTTTTACCAGCTTTGTTGTATCTGGGCCTGAGGACATCAGGAGTTATACCCGAGATTTCCTCCTGCTTCCATTCAGTATTATGTTCAAACCACCACAGCAGCTGTCTGGCAGCTCCCTTTTTATTTCCAAACATCATAAGCAGCTCTTTTAAGAATTACCAAATTCTTTAGATAAATGAGACAAATTGAAAATTAATTTTCAAAAAGTGGACCAATAAAATTGAAACAATTAGACAAGTAATATTAAGAAAACTGAACATCACTTTGATAGAAATAGGTCATTCATGTGATTTTATTAATTATTTTTATTAATTGATATTAATATCTTAATATAATCTCCAAATAGATACATAATGAAAATATAAAAAACAACATTATATAAAATTAGGGGCCTAAGGAAGAAATTACTTTTGAGCACTGAAAAGAATTCATGACCAAAGAAGGAGTATAGAAAAGAAGCTAATACAGAAATTTTTGGTTATTTAAAATTTAAAATAAATCTTTTTCCCCCAGGCAACTCCAATGAAACTAAGATTAGAAGCCAAAGAGTTAAGTAGAAAATTGTTGTTATGCTTCTTTTAAAAAAGTTTTCATTTTTAAAACATAAAAGGAATTGTTTCATGTTTTTAAAAACTAGTGCCATTATCCATTTGATGAATTATCAACAAATTTAAATAGACAGTTATTAAGATAAGAAATTCACAGTATCCGAAGATTTATGAAATAATGTTCAAAATGGGAAATAAATATAGTAATAAAAGACAACCAATTCTGAATCTCAACCGTGCACCCATCAGATTAGCATAATTAGCAGAAAAGAGAGAAATAGTGAAATGTGTAAGATGAAGTAAGGTAACTGTTGCATTATTGTACTGTTAATGGAACTATCAATTGCTTTAGCATTCTGGAAAGCAATTTCTCTCTGTGGCCAAAAAGTTTTTGACTTATAGATATCTTTTGTATAAGCAGTTCTTCAAAGAATTAAAAAAATAAAGAGAGAAAGGATTATAAGTTTAAAAATGTCATTTTTTTGTGGAGTGGCAAAGATTGGACATGAAAAAGCTGCCTTTTTATTATGGAGTAAATTATGATATATTCATCTAATTTAACACCATTATTCTGCTGAAAATGAAGCAATATAATTTTATGGAAACATCACACAATTTATAGGAACTGATATAGTATGAAGATAGAAAAACAAAATGAACCATTTATATTTTAACAGCAATAATGTGAAAGCAAACTTCTCCAGAACACTTAAGAACTCTCAGCAATACATTAATCCACAATGATTGTAGAGGACTTATTATGAAAAAACTACCAATATCATTATAGAAAGCTGATGGAGTGACGTACAAAATATCACATTCTATTGAGATTTGGCCATTATGCGTGATTTTTTCTTAATTATACTCAGTTGTTACTAGGAATTTTTTTTTTCCAATGGGAAGTGATACAGAGCAAAAATACTTGATAATTGAAAAAGTTATTTAAAAATAAAATGGAACAAATACTTACTCATAGTCTTTATTATTATATTGAGGATGAAACCAAAACATTTTCCAATATTTCAATTTGTGCACTTTATGTATGAGTAAAGGAAAAAATCCTCCAACAACAAGATCCCCATCTCTGAAGTATGTGGGGCTGAAAGACCTTTCTAGGCAGCATGGAGTCCCTTGCTCCCTGCCCACAGACAATGGCAGATGCAAAAGCAGGAAGAAGAAAAGCCTAAAGAACATCTGGGAGAATGCTCTCCAGCTCCCAGCCAAAGTGCACTTGCCTTTTAGCCAGATTTGTGATGTGGTGTGGAGGAAGCAGGGGAACAGCATCTGCAGCAGCTTCAGGTGTCTTGGGAAGGGAAAACTTTCCTGCAGAACAGTTTCTTTGTTGAGCAACTGTTCAAGCTTTAGTCTGATCATCATAGTTTTAAGACAGAATGTACTGTGGCTCTGGCTCATATCTAAGACAGAGACGTTGCTGGCCAGGCCAGAGAGTATTTATGGGGATTAGCCCTGGCTAAAGGATCATTGAAATGTTTTTGCTAGTCTATGTAGATAGGAGCCTGTGTTTTCATCTCTCCACCCAGGAGAGGGAACTTAGTCCATGATGGACTCTTGGGATCATTGCTGCTTGTGACTCTACACCTGTGTCCCTGTTTTTGAGTGAAAAATTTGTTTTTCTGAGTCCTCCTTCCCAATTCTATTCTCAGCACTGATAACTGGTATCACATGGGTAGGAGACCCAGTAATACCTCCAGAAGCAAGGGAATTTGATAACATGTCAGAACCTGGATAGGAACCTTCTCTGGTGCATCAGAGTAGGGTCCGTGACAGGTGACAAGGTCAGAAAGTGGAACTGATTGACCCAGCTTTAAGTGATTTCAGCTTCTTTCCCTCATATCTTTAAATCAGAAAGCCTTGTAGCCAGGGGTTATTCTCTAAATAAGGTTCTCTGACATATATTCTGTACCAAGTATTTCTTCAGTAGTTCTTTCAAGAGCACATAGAAAATTATTTTTGACCCTTATTGCCTCACATCTCTCTCCATTTGTTAATTGGAAGGTTATTTCTAACAAGTTCTGCTACAGAACAACTCATCTTTTATTCCAGTAGGCCCTTCATGTCCAGTTCCTCAAGTCAATGCCAGCTTAATTTTCAAGCATCATTTCTTAATTCCATCCCTAGAACACAAGCCATGATATTATCAGTCCAGTTTTATAAAAGTCATAAAATTATATACTTTGAAAATAAGTGATACAATGAAATGACTCATCTGAATTTGTGACAATTTAGTAAACTAAAAATTTATTAACAGCTTATTACTGTATCATCAGATGGATTTTTTCTATGGAGAAGACTTTATGAAGTTATGAAATTTTATTAGGGTTAGTGTCTAGTCCTAAATCATATAGGCCTGGAAATCCAAAAATGAAAATCCCAATATTTCCTGCTCCAAAGGAGTTTTCATTCTACTGTGAACAAAGGTATAAGAAAAAAAAATAGATGCTTTCCCACTTGGATCTATGATCAGGCTTGAAGTTTCATGCCAATAGGTTAGGAATGCCACACTGAGTTGTTCCGTATATTTCCCAAGTGTATTGAGTTGGGAATTCTCTTCTACTAAAGTTCTGGATGTGCTCATTATATTTAGTCTCAGGAATCATGTGACAGCATAGTTTTTTTTAATTAAAAGCTTTTTATTTACAAAACATATGAGTGACTTTTCTACATTGACCTTTGCAAAAACTTTTTTTCCCCAAGCTTTTCCCCTCCTTCCCCTCACCTCCCACCCCTAGATGACAGGTAATTTAATACATGCTAAATAGGATAAATTATATGACAAATCCAATACATGTATACATATCTATACAGTTATCTTACTGCACAAGAAACATCAGATCTAGAAAGAGAAGAAGAAAAATAAACAACCCAAGAAGGAAAACAAAATGCATGGAAATATTCACAGAAAGCGTTAAAATGCTGTGTTGTGGTCCGTACTCCATTCCCACAGGCCTCTCTCTGGATGTATATGACTATCTTCATCGCTGAACAATAGGAACTGGTTTGAACAGCATAGTTTTGATGAGGAATCTTGTACTCGTAGCCAGAAGTACCTTTTTTATACAAAACAAGATAGGATAACTTAATGATAAATAAGATGGATAAGAAAATAATCTGTGCAATGGGAAAAAGATGAGGGCAAAAACAGGAAGAAAGAAAGGAAAGAAATTTAGAAAGAAAATGAGAAGGAATAGGAGAAGATAAATAGCAACAAAGTAGTAGAATTATGATGTTTGTGAGGATGATACTAATGTGGAGAAGAATAAAGATGTAGATGAAAGGGGAAAAGGAGGAGCTTAAAAACGAGAAACAGGAAGGACAAAATTAAGGTGAAATGATTTACATTTCTACAGTACTTCTTTTGTATACTGGATTTATTCCATATGAGTCCAGTAACTTAATTTGGGTATCATCACTTTCATTTTAAAGACAAAATAACTAAGCACTTGTCCACATTTCCATAATAGATTGGATGTTTGTTGTCTTTCATAATTTAAATAGAAAATAGACCAAAAATTAATTGGAAATTAAATAATCTAATTTTAAAGAATGAATGGGTGAAAGAACAAATCATAGACACAATCAATCATTTCATCCAGGAGAATGACAATAATGAGACAACATACCAAAATTTGTGTGATACGGCCAAAGTGGTTATAAGGGCTAATTTTATATCTCTAGATGCTTACTTGCATAAAACAGAGAAAGAAAAGATCAATGAATTGGAATTTCTTTTTGTATCTCTTGCTGCTGAACTTTGTTGGTAATATATAAAAATGCTGATGATTTATGTGGATTGATTTTGTATCCTGCAAGTTTGCTAAAGTTGTGAATTGTTTCTAGTAATTTTTAGTTGAGTTTCTAGGGTTCTCTAAGTATACCATCATGTCATTTGCAAAGAGTGTTAATTTGGTTTCCTCATTACCTACTCTAATTCCTTTAATCTCTTTTTTTTTCTCTTACTGCCAAAGCTAACATTTCTAATACAATATTAAATAGTAATGGTGACAGTGGGCAGCCTTGTTTCACTCCTGATCTTATTGGGAATGGTTGTAATTTGACTCCATTACATATGATGCTTGCTGATGGTTTTAAGTAGATACTACTAATCATTTTAAGGAAAAGCCCATTTATTCCTATACTCTCTAGTGTTTTTTTTAATAGGAATGGTGTTGGATTTTATCAAAGGCTTTTTCTGCATCTATTGAAATAATTATATGGTTAAAAAACAATTATTTCCAAAACTTTGTAAAGTATTTGGAAAAATCAGGAAAGAAGGAGTCTTACCAAATTCTTTTTATGACACAGATATAGTGCTGATAGCTAAACCAGGTAGGATGAAAACAGAGAAAGAAAATTATAGACTGATTTCCCTGATGAATATTGATGCAAAAATCTTAAATAAAATATTAGCAAAGAGATTACAGAAAGTCATCCCCAGGATAATACACTATGACCAAGTAGGATATACACCAGGGATGCAGGGTTGGTTCAATATTAGGGAAACTATCATCATAATTAACTATATCAATAAGCAAAGTAACAAAAATCCTATGATTATCTCAACAGATGGGGGAAAAGCATTTGATAAAATCCAACACTCATTCCTATGAAAAACACTAGTGAGTATAGGAATAAATGGACTTTTCCTTAAAATCGTCAGTAGTATCTTTTTAAAACCATCAGCAAACATCATATGTAATGGTGATAAACTGGAACCATTCCCAATAAGATCAGGGGTGAAACAAGGTTGCCCACAATCAACATTACTATTCAATATTGCATTAGAAATGCTAGCTTTGGCAATAAGAGAAGAAAAGGAGACTAAAGGGGCTGATTGATTTTCTAAGGACTCTTCTCAGATCAGGACCTGCATTGTCCTGTATCTCAGGATGTCACTCATAATTCAGAGTTGCTTTTTCAGTCCTCCTGGATTTGTGGCTTGGAAATAGGTGTTGTGGTTTCAATTATTTAGTTGTGTCCAACTCTGTGATCCTGTGGACCGTAGCAAGCCAAAGGTGATCGTGGGTTTTTTGGGGGGGCAGTTATGGAGTGCTTTCCTTTTTCCTTCTTATGTGGATTAAGAACAGGGGTTATGAGATTTGTTCAGGAGCACACAACTAGTAAGTGTTTTAGCCACATTTTGAAATGAGGTCTTCTTGACCCCAGATTCAACTGTCAGTCTATTGAATGATTGGCATATGGTGACAAATCTTCCTGGGATTGGCAGTAGCAGTGCCAGTGTGGATGGAAATCTCTTCTTGTCCAGGTATACAGTCCATCTTGGCTTCATATGGAGGACACTTGGCCAGACATCATTTTTACCTGCTTTGATGTCTGTTTCCATGTGTTGCTCTGGAAAATTGGCTCTCTCTGACTTTTTTATTTGATTTCCCCATCAGGGATTTTTCTTTTTTCTCTTCTAAAATTGATTAAAGATTTTTTGGGAGGGAGGGAGTGAAGAAAAACTGTTTACAGCTTCTTATTATTCTGATTCCATTCTTTGCACCCTTGTAGTTGGCCTTTCCTGACTGTACATAAGATAAGTAATATTATAGACCTCCTTGGGACACTGAGAGATGAATACCCTAACACAAGGTCACATGGCCAGCATGTATCAGAAAGTAGGATTTGTAACTAGACGTTCAGGCTCTCTGCACTTCATGGCAAACTGCTTCCAAGAGAAATACAAAAGGGAGTGGAAAATAGATTTAAGAGGAAGAATTACTCAGTCTTCAATGTTCTCCTTGAGTTCTGGCTCCCCAATTAGAGGCTGGAAACCTGTTTTTGTTCCTGTTTCCTATATTCTAAGTGAACCTTCCCTAGGGATGGAAACTTGAAGTTTTAATAAGACAAGAGACATTGTCAGCAACATCAGCTTCTAACTGTCTATCCTCTTAGGTTTATTGAACAGTTTATAGATAGGACCTCATTTGAAAGTGTTACCATTGGAGAAGGGTGGAGTAATGCATCAATGTTCTCAAGGTCCCTCAAGAACTTTAAAATTGATTGTGTCACATGGGAGATACTAACACAGGACCGCCCACCATAGCATGCCCCCATCATATACTATAGTTTGTTCAGACATTACCCAATTGATGAGTATTCCTGCAATTTCCAGTTCTCTGACACCACAGATGTGCTTGTAAAAAAATTTAGAACATATAATTTTTTCCCCAATATTTTTTGGAAATAGACATAGCAGTAGTATTGCTGGCTCAAAAAGTACAGGTAATTTAGTAACTATGTGGGCATAATTCTAGATTGTTCCCCAAAATGGTTGTATCAGTTATATTCCAAGCAATTCAAAGCAGTAGAGAATTATACCCCAATTCACTCTTTAAAAATATTTTACTTTTATCATTTACATGTTATGGTTGAAGAAGGGGTAAAGAAGCAAGTGGTCATGCAGAAATCATGGAAGAATTTCTCCAATTCAAAGATGGATTGAATGTGGAAAAAGAGACAGAATTGTGAGAGATAACATCATCAAATCCATGAAGTTGAGGATCTAATGAAAATGGTGTCTCAGGTTTTGAAACAGTGTAGAAAAAACAAGAATCTCTTGTTTGATGAATGTACAGTTCATATGGGATTTATTGACACTTGGAATCAAGATTTTCTTTGTGTAATTATTAAAAATTTTATAAGATCAGTGGAAGTCATGTGTAACACATCAGAATGGTTCCTGACTCAAGACTTGACATTATTCTTTAAAATTTTCTTGGTGTTCCTATGGGGCTACAGAAGGATCACATAGCATTTGGGGATAAAGATGCAAACTAACAAAGCCAGTACTGGAGCTCAAGATGCAGAAGATCTCCATGGCCACCATCATCTTCCCTTTGGTGCTCTGGTAGGTGTGGAGGAAGAAGACCCAGATGCTGCAGAACACCAGCATGCTGAAGGTGATGAACTTGGCTTCATTGAAGGTATCAGGGAGATTTCTGACAAAAAAGGCCACAGTGAAGCTTGCCAGGGCCAAGACTCCCATGTAGCCCAGGACAAAATAGAAGGCAATGAGGGAACCCTCATTGCACCCTAAGATGATGTGCTCATAGTCAGAATGTATATCTGCTTCTGGAAATGGGGGAGAGAACAGCAGCCAGATTCCACAGAGCATGACTTGAATCAAGGTGCAAAAGGGTACAATAGAAATGGGTGCTATGGATCCCACCCATTTCCTGCTCCTGCTGCCTGATCTGGTGTCTCTGTAGGCCAGAACCACAGTGATCATTTTGGCCAAGACACAGGAGGTGGCCTCTGTGAACATGACTCTAAGGGATGTTTGTCAGAGAAGGCAATGGGCTGCAGTTGGCCAGCCAATGAAGAGCAGAGAGCAGAGGAAGCAGAGGATAAGGGATATGAGGAAAATGTAGCTGAGATGGTGGTTATTGGCTCTGACTGTGGAGGTGTTTTTGTGCCTCCCAGAGTCCCAGAGAACCAGAGCTGTGAGGAGAGAGAAGCATGTACCTATAGAAGCCAAAGTCATCCTCAAGGAATCTTCATGGCCCAAGAAGGTCACCACTTTCAGGAGGCATTGATTCCTCTGGCTTTTGGGATATTGATTTTGGGAGCACTTCATCTATTGATCTGCATCTGCAGAGAACAAACAGTCTTAATATTTTAGCCTCAGCAAACCTTCCCCTATCAGCAGGCCAATAATATTCATTTAAATAATATAATTTACTACATCTGGTTCCATGAGGAACAGAATCAAATGGCTGTGAATAGAGCACAGGACTTCGAAGATTTGAATTAGAATTTTATTTTGGATATGTCTGTGGCTTGTGATGGTGTGTTAGTCCATTCACTTTTTTATTATTTTTTTTTATTAAAGCTTTTTATTTGTATAACATATGTATGGGTAGTTCCCCAACATTGATCTTTACAAAGCTTTCCATTACAAATTTTACCCCCAGTCCCCTCCCCTCCCCTAGATGGCAGGAAGTCCACTACATGCTAATAATGTTGAAATGCTTGAGAAGTTATGCAAGAAAAATCCTATCTACAAGAAAAAAAAAGAATCAGAGAAAGGCAACACAATGCAAACAAATGTCAGTAGAGATCATGAAAATGTTACGTTGTGGTCCATATTTCATTTCCCTCTCTCTGGGTGTATATGGTTTTCTTCAGTGAACAATTGGAACTGGTTTGAGACAATTCTTTGTTGCAGAGAGCCATGTCCATCAGAATTGATCATCATGTAATACTGTTGTTGCTGTGTATGATGATCTCCTGGTTCTGCTTGTTTCACTCAGCATCAGTTCATGCAAGTCTCTCCAGGCCTCTCTGAAATCGTCCTTCTGGTCGTTTCTTACAGAGCAATAATATTCCATAACATTCATATACCATGATTTATTCAGCCACTCTCCAATTGATGGGCATCCCTTCAGTTTTCAGTTTCTAGCCACCACAAAAAGGGCCGCCACAAACATTCTTGCACATGTGGGGCCCTTTCCCTCCTCTAAGATCTCTTTGGGATATAGGCCCAGTAGAAATACTGCTGGGTCAAAGGGTATGCACAGTTTGACAACTTTTTGGGCATAGTTCCAAGTTGCTCTCCAGAATGGTTGGATCCGTTCACAGTTCCACCAACAATGTATCAGTGTCCCAGTTTTCCCACATCCCCTCCAACATTCGTCGTTATCTTTTCCTGTCATTTTAGCCAATCTGACAGGTGTGTAGTGGTATCTCAGAGTTGTCTTAATTTGCATTTCTCTGATCAATAGTGATTTGGAGCAACTTTTCATATGACTAGAGATGGTTTTAATTTCATCATCTGAAAATTGTCTGTTCATGTCCCTTGACCACTTATCTATTGAAGAGTGGCTTGAATTCTTATATATATGAGACAATTCTCTATAGATTTTAGAAATGAGGCCTTTATCAGAACCATTAAATGTAAAGATGATTTCCCAATTTGATGCTTCCCTCCTAATCTTGTCTGCATTTGTTTTGTTTGTACAGAAACTTTTTAACTTAAAATAATCAAAATTATCCATCTGGTGTTCAATTAGGAGTTCCAGGTCTTCTTTGGACATAAATTTATTCCATCTCCACAGGTCTGAGAGATAAATTATATTACATTCCTCTAACTTGCTTACAAAGTCCCTCTTTATATCTAGATCATGAACCCATTTAGATCTTATTTTGGTATGTGGTGTTAGGTATGGGTCAAGCCCTAATTTCTTCCACACTAGTTTCCAATTTTCCCAGCAGTTTTTGCCAAATAGTGAGAATTTATCCCAAAAGCTGGGGTCTTTGGGTTTATCGATTACTAGATTGTTAAGGTTATTGCCTAGATTGTCCTGATATCCTATCCTGTGCCACTGATCGACTGCTCTATTTCTTAGCCAGTACCAAACGGTTTTGATGACCGCTGCTTTATAATATAGTTTTAGATCTGGTACAGCAAGGCCACCTTCATCTGCCTTTTTTTTCATTAATCCCCTTGAAATCCTTGACCTTTTGTTCTTCCAAATGAACTTTGCTACTATTTTTTCTAGATCTGTAAAATAATTTCTTGGGAGTTTGATTGGTATGGCACTAAATAAGTAGATTAGTTTGGGTAGTATTGTCATTTTTATTATGTTCGCTCTGCCTACCCATGAGCACTTAATATTTTTCCAATTGATTAGGTCTGATTTTATTTGTGTGGAAAGTGTTTTGTAATTTAGTTCGTATAGTTTCTGACTTTTCCTTGGCAGATAGATTCCCAAATATTTTATCCTATCATCTGCTATT
>JAJPUD010028110.1:0-14958 GCA_023553655.1 Myrmecobius fasciatus
ACATTCCCCCAACCCAGACAAAGTAAGCTTTAAAACTGGTTTCCGAGTGAGGTCCTCGCCAAGCATTTGGACTACAACACACTTCTATAACAGATCTACCTTGAAAGAACTCCGGAGAAGGTTAGCCTCAGGGGAAATCGGCCTCTGGTCGCGATCGGACTCCAGCCGGGGCGGAAGTCAGGGCTGCGATAGAGGGGCGGATTTTGGGCACCCAGGAAGCCCCTGGGAGACGCCTGGGCCACTTTGCTCTGCTTGCGGGCAGGTGCTTTGGCAGATCTGCCTTTGGAAGGGGGTGGATTGAGAAAAGCTGAAAACGTGGTCCTGGTGCGAATCTAGCCCGACCAGCCTCAGACCGGAAGTCAACTCGGCAAACTGCCCCAGGGCAAATATAAATTGTTGCAGTTTTCTCAGCTTTTGACCAATATCCCAACTTTAAATCATGAGCAAGAAGCAGAAGAGAGCTCTCACCATAGAAAGCTTTTACGGAGAAAAAATAGAACAGTCCCCAGATCCTGACATTATGAAAACAATCCCAGATGAAGCCACAAAGGCAGACTTAAGTTGGTCTCCCTTTCAGAAGGCTTACCTGGATGATTGCATTAAGAATCTCAAAAGAGAGCTAGAAGAAGAATGGGGAAATAAATTGAGATCAGGGCAACAGAAATATCAAAAACTGGAAAATAGGACTGGTGAATTGGAAAAAGAAAACAGTTCACTGAAAAACAAAATTGGTGAATTGGAAAAAATCACCAATTCACTGAAAAATAAAACTGGCAAAATGGAAAAAGAATGCATTGAATCCAGAAATTCAATTGGCCAGCTACAAAAGGAGCTAAAAAAGATAACTGAAGGAAATAATACTCTAAAAATTAAAATTGAACAAATAGAAGTAAATGACTCAATAAGACTTCAAGAATCAGTTAAACAAAAACAAAAAAATGAAAAAATAGAAGAAAATATGAAATATCTCCTAGGAAAAACAACTGACTTGGAAAACAGATCCAGGAGAGACAATTTAAGGATTATCGGACTCCCTGAAAGCCACGATGAAAAAAAGAACCTGGATGCTATCTTCCAGGAAATCATGAAAGAGAATTGCCCTGATGTTTTAGAATCAGAAGGCAAAATTGGCATTGAAAGAATTCACCGATCACCTCCAGAAAGAGACCCCAAAATTAAAACCCCAAGGAATATCGTGGCCAAATTTCAGGACTATCGCACCAAGGAAAAGATATTGCAAGTAGCTAGAAAGAAACAGTTCAAATACCGAGGAACTGTCATGAGAATTACACAGGATCTGTCAGCTTCCACATTGAAGGATCGAAGGGCCTGGAACCAGATATTCCGAAAGGCAAAAGAACTTGGATTACAGCCAAGAATAAGTTATCCAGCTAGAATGAGCATCATCTTCCAGGGAAGAAGATGGTCATTCAATGATACAGGAGAATTTCACCTATTTCTAATGAAAAGACCTGATCTGAACAAAAAATTTGACCTCCAAATAGAGAACTCAAGAGAAACATAAAAAGGTAAAAAGGAAAACTCTTGAGAACTATATTCCTACTATAGGTATCATTTAAAGAATGGCAGTATAATTTGATTTTTCTTTGATAATAATGGAAAAGAAATTAGAGGTGGAAGGGATACCATACTGAAAAAGAAAAAGGGGGGAGGGGGGAAAAGGAGGCAAAATAAAGTAAAAATATAGGAGGTAAAATAAGGCAAAATCTCATAAAGAGACATAGAAGATCTAATATAATTGAGGGGAAGAAGGGAGGGCGATGAGTATTGATTGTGTAAACCTTACTCTCATTAGATTGGACTCTAAGAGAGTATATCAGACACATTTGGCTTCAAAGAAAGCACTGACCTTCCTTGTGGAAGGTAGGAGGGAGGGAAGAAAAGGAAAGGGATAAACTAATAGAAGGATTAGGGGAAAGATATAAAGGGGAGGGAGGGACTCTAAAGGGAAGAGGATTATTGGTGGGAGGTGGTCTTCAAGAGCAAAGTACTGGGGAGGGGGGAAGGGAGAGAGGGGAAAGGGAAGAGAAAATCATAACTCTGGGTAAATAAGATGGCAGGGAATACAGATATAGTTATTTTAACTGTGAATGTGAACGGGATGAACTCTCCCATAAAACGGAAGCGGGTAGCAGACTGGATTAAAAGCCAGAATCCTACAATATGTTGTTTACAAGAAACACATCTAAAACATAGAGATACATACAGAGTGAAGGTAAAGGGCTGGAGCAGAATCTTCTATGCTTCAGGTGAACAAAGAAAGGCAGGGGTAGCAATCCTTATCTCGGATCAAGTAAAAACAAAAATAGATCTAATTAAAAGAGATAAGGAAGGAAACTACATTTTACTAAAGGGTTCCATAGACAATGAAGCAGTATCAATACTTAACATATATGCACCAAGTGGTATAGCATCCAAATTCCTAGAGGAGAAGTTAAGAGAGATGCAAGGAGAAATAGACAGTAATACTATACTAGTGGGAGATCTCAACCTTGCTCTCTCAGAATTAGATAAATCAAATTCCAAAATAAATAAGAAAGAAGTTAGGGAGGTTAACAAAAGGCTAGAAAAGTTAGGTATGATAGATCTCTGGAGGAAATTGAATGGTGATAGAAGGGAGTATACTTTTTTCTCAGGGGTTCATGGAACTTATACAAAAATTGATCATGTGTTAGGGCATAAAAACCTCAAAATCAATTGCAGAAAAGCAGAAATAGTAAATGCATCCTTCTCAGATCATGATGCAATAAAACTCACATGTAATATAAGGCCAGGAGAAAATAGGCCACAAGTTATTTGGAAATTAAATAATCTAATCCTGAAGAACGAATGGGTGAAAGAGCAAATTATAGACACAATCGAAAATTTCATCCAGGAGAATGACAACAATGAGACAACATACCAAAATTTGTGGGACTCGGCTAAAGCGGTTATAAGGGGTAATTTTATATCTCTAGATGCTTACTTGCGTAAAACAGAGAAGGAACTGGGCTTACAATTAAAAAAGCTAGAAAAAGACCAAATTACAAACCCTCAATTAAATACCAAATTGGAAATTCTGAAAATTAAAGGGGAGATCAATAAAATTGAAAATAAGAAAACTATTGAATTAATAAATAAAAGTAAGAGTTGGTTTTATGAAAAAACCAACAAAATAGATAAGCCTTTAGTTAATTTGATTAGAAAAAGAAAAGAGGAAAATCAAATTATTAGTTTCAAAAATGATAAGGGAGAACTTTCCTCCAATGAAGAGGAAATTAGAGTAATAATTAGGAGTTTCTTTGCCCAACTTTATGCCAATAAATTTGAGAATGTAAATGAAATGGAGGAGTATCTACAAAAATATAGATTGCCCAGATTAACAGAAGAGGAAATAAATTATTTAAATAGCCCTATTTCAGAAAAAGAAATAGAACAAGCTATTAATCAACTCCCTAAGAAAAAATCTCCAGGACCAGATGGATTTACATGTGAATTTTACCAAACATTCAAGGAACAATTAATCCCAATACTATATAAACTATTCGAAAAAATAGGGAAAGAAGGTGTACTACCAAATTCCTTCTATGACACAGATATGGTGCTGATAGCTAAACCAGGTAGGGAGAAAACTGAGAAAGAAAACTATAGACCCATTTCCCTAATGAATATTGATGCAAAAATTTTAAATAAGATTTTAGCAACAAGATTACAGAAAGTCATCCCCAGGATAATACATCATGACCAAGTAGGATTTATACCAGGAATGCAGGGCTGGTTCAATATTAGGAAAACTATTAGCATAATCAATTATATTAATAACCAAATTAATAAAAATCATATGATTATCTCCATAGATGCAGAAAAAGCCTTTGATAAAATCCAACACCCATTCCTATTAAAAACACTGGAGAGTATAGGAATAAATGGGCTTTTCCTTAAAATGATAAGTAGTATCTACTTAAAACCTTCAGCAAGCATCATATGTAATGGAGTCAAACTAGAACCATTCCCAATCAGATCAGGAGTGAAACAAGGCTGCCCACTGTCACCATTACTATTTAATATTGTATTAGAAATGTTAGCTTTAGCAATAAGAGAAGAAAAAGAGATAAAAGGAATCAGAGTAGGTAGTGAAGAAACCAAATTATCACTCTTTGCAGATGACATGATGGTATACTTAGAGAATCCTAGAGACTCAACTAAAAAACTACTAGAAACAATTCACACCTTTAGCAAAGTGGCAGGATACAAAATGAATCCACATAAATCATCAGCATTTTTATATATTACCAATAAAGTTCAGCAGCAAGAGATACAAAAAGAAATTCCATTCAAAATAACTGTTGATAGTATAAAATATTTGGGAATTTATCTGCCAAGGGATAGTCAGGAACTATATGAACTAAATTACAAAACACTTTCCACACAAATCAAATCAGACCTAGTCAATTGGAAAAACTTAAAATGCTCATGGGTAGGACGAGCGAATATAATAAAAATGACAATACTACCCAAACTAATTTACTTATTTAGTGCCATACCAATCAAACTCCCAAGAAATTATCTTACAGACCTAGAAAAAATAGTAGCAAAGTTCATTTGGAAAAACAAAAGGTCTAGAATTTCAAGGGGATTAATGAAAAAAAAGGCTGAAGATGGTGGACTTGCTGTACCAGATCTAAAACTATATTATAAAGCAGCGGTCATCAAAACCATTTGGTACTGGCTAAGAAATAGAGTAGTCGATCAGTGGAATAGGATAGAATCACAAGACAAACTAGGCAATAACTATAGCAATTTGGTTTTTGATAAACCCAAAGACCCCAGCTTTTGGGATAAGTATTCACTATTTGACAAAAACTGCTGGGAAAACTGGAAACTAGTGTGGAAGAAATTAGGGCTTGACCCACATCTAACACCACATACCAAGATAAGATCTAAATGGGTTCATGATCTGGATATAAAGAGTGATTTTGTAAACAAGTTAGAGGAACATAATATAGTTTACCTCTCAGACCTGTGGAGATGGAATAAATTTTATGTCCAAAGAAGAACTGGAACTCTTAATTGAAAACCAGATAGATTACTTTGACTATATTAAGTTAAAAAGTTTTTGTACAAACAAAATCAATACAGACAAGATTAGGAGGGAATCAATAAATTGGGAAATCATCTTTACATTTAAGGGTTCTGATAAAGGTCTCATCTCTAAAATATATAGAGAATTCTCTCATATTTATAAAAATTCAAGCCATTCTCCAATCAATAAATGGTCAAAGGATATGAACAGACAATTTTCAGAGGATGAAATTAAAACTATTTATAGTCATATGAAAAGGTGCTCCAAATCACTATTGATCAGAGAAATGCAAATCAAGACAACCCTGAGATACCACTTCACACCTGTCAGATTGGCTAAAATGACAGAAAAAGTTAATGATGAATGTTGGAGGGGTTGTGGGAGGGCTGGGACACTGATGCATTGCTGGTGGAGCTGTGAATGGATACAGCCATTCTGGAGAACAATTTGGAGCTATGCTCAAAAAGTTATCAAACTGTGCATACCCTTTGACCCAGCAGCATTTCTATTGGGCTTATATCCCAAAGAAATCATAAAGGAAGGAAAAGGCCCCACATGTGCAAGAATGTTTGTGGCAGCCCTTTTTGTAGTGGCTAGAAACTGGAAATTGAATAGATGCCCTTCAATTGGAGAATGGCTGAATAAATTATGGTATATGAATGTTATGGAATATTATTGTTCTGTAAGAAATGACCAGCAAGATGATTTCAGAGAGGCCTGGAGAGACTTACATGAACTGATGCTGAGTGAAATGAGCAGAACCAGGAGATCATTATACACGGCAACAACAGTACTATATGACGATCAATTCTGATGGACATGGCTCTCTTCAACAATGAAATGTTTCAAACCACCTCCAATTGTTCACTGAAGAAAGCCATATACACCCAGAGAGAGGGATGCGAAATGTGGACCACAACATAACATTCTCATACTCCTTGATTGATGTTTGCTTACATTGTGTTTCCTTTATCTGATATATCGTTTGTGTAGATAAGATTTTTCTTGCACACCAATGATAAGTTTGGAAATATGTATACATATATTCGATTTGCCAATATTTTAACATAATTAACATGTAGTGGATATCCTGCCATCTAGGGGAGGGGTGGGGAGTTGGGGGAAAAATTTGTAACGGAAAGCTATGTAAGGGTTATTGTTGAAGAATTACCCACACATATGTTATGCAAATAAAATAAAAATTTAAAAAAAAAAGCTTTTTATTTGCAATACATATGCATGGGTAATTATTCAATATTGGCCCTTGCAAAACTTTCTGTTCCAAGTTTTTCTCTCCTCCCCACCCCCTCCCCTAGATGGCAGGTAGTCCAATACATGTTAGCTATGTTAAAATATGTGACAAATCCTATATATGTATCCATATTTATAGTTATCTTGCTGTACAAGAAAAATCGGATCTACAAGAAAAAAAAACCTGAGAAGGAAAACAAAATGTAAGCAAACATCAACAGAAAAAGTGAAAATGCTATGCTGTGATCCCACAGGCCTCTCTCTGGGTGTATATGGCTTTCTTCACTGAACAAAAGGAAGTGGTTTGAATCACCTCATTGTGGAAGAGAGCCATGTCCATCAGAACTGATCATCATATAATATTGTTGTTGCCGTGTATAATGATCTCCTGGTTCTGCTCATTTCACTCAGCATCAGTTCACGCAAGTCTCTCCAGGCCTCTCTGAAATCGTCCTGCTGGTCGTTTCTTACAGAGCAATAATATTCCATAACATTCATATACCATAATTTATTCAGCCATTCTCCAATTGATGGGCACCCACTCAGTTTCCAGTTTCTTGCCACAAACATTCTTGCACATGTGTGTCCCTTTCCTTCCTTTAAGATCTCTTTGGGATATAGGCCCAATAGAAACACTGCTGGGTCAAAGGTATCTATGGATACTGTGTGTCAGCTGCCAATTGGGTCATAATGGAATTATGTATAACAATATAATGCCCAAAGTATTGATGTAGGACTCCTGGTTGATGAAGAATGGGAAAATACTTTATGATTTCACATATAGAAGACACTCAAGACTGCATATGCATGCACACACACACAAACACAAACACATATATATCCCTTTTATCAATATATCTTGCTGGTATCTTGGCACAGTTGGATAGAATCCTAGACTTGGAGTCCAGAAGTCCTGGATTTCAATCCCACTTTTACCATTTATTAGTCAAGTCAGTCAACTTTTATTACTTATTCATATCACATTTTATTTTGCTACTTATGTTAACTATCATTATTTATAATAACAAGTATACATTACCTCATAGTAAGTCATTAATAAATGTACTTTGAGAAATCTGCCTCCATTTCTTTTAAGCTTTGTCTTTCCCCATTAGAATGTAAGCTCTCTGAGAACAGGATCTATTTCCCCTTCCATTTGTATTTGGATTCTCAGCATTTAGTAGTGTCTGGTACATATTAGGACCTTAACAACTGCCTATTGATATATGACTCAGAAAAAGAAAGTTCTACAGAGTTTTTCAATGGTGAATGTTGAAAACTATCTTTGCACGTATTTTGAAAATAAAAAGTTATTATCAAAATTTTTTAAAATTGGAAAGTAACAAAAAAAAGAAAGTTCTTATCACCAAAGGTCTTGGCACTGTCAAATCATTCAATATAAAAAAGGGATATAATTTTATCAATGGAATGATATTAAGGAAAAAGAATTACCCTCTTCTCTACTACTGCACTCTAAGGTTCATTTGTTTTTCATTTATTCAGTTGTGTTTGACTCTTCATGACCCCACAGACCACAACATGCCAGACCCTTCTATTATTTACTGTCTCCCCATAGCTGCTCAAGGTCATGTTCAATACTTCTATGACACTGTCCGTCTCACCCTCTGCTGTCTCCTCTTTTTGCCTTCAGTCTTTCCCAGAATCACAGTCTTTCCCAATGAGTCCTGTATCTTCTCACCATACAGTCACAAAGTATTTAAATTTCAGCTTCAGTATTTGTTTTTTGAATTAATTTCTTGAAGTATTGATTGGTTTGAACTTCTTGTTCTCCAAGGGATTCTTGGAAGTCATAATTCAAAACATCATAATTCAAAAGTAGCAATGAACCTTTCTTTTTGACTTGTAGCTGGAACTTTCTATATGTATGCTGTCCCATATTAAAATATGAGCTCCTCAGAACTCTAACCTTTCTATTTATATCCCCAGTGTTTGGCACAGTGCTTGCATATAGTAAGCATCTAATAAATGCTTTGTTCATTTATTCACTATTTCATTCACTGTATTTGAATCCCTAAGATAGTATATAATGAGAGTTTAAGAAATATTTGTTAATCTATAGTTATATAGAATTTAAATTTTTTATGTCAGAAAAGGCTAATGATGGACCAAAGGGAAAAAATGATAATACAAAAATGTTATCAGTGGTTTCGAACTCTTCATTTTTAAAAGTTCATTTATTTTTACAATTTCTGAATGCAATAAGATGATAGAACAGCTTCTTTTTGTTCCCCACCCCGAAAAACTTTTGTGATGATTTGATTGTACATATTTTAAAAGATTTTCATTTTAAATTTCTTTTTTATAAATTTTGTTGTTGCTATTTATTCTAGAAAGATCATTGTGTTAGAAATCCTAGCTAGGTGATTTGTATTCTTGCCTCACTCTTACACTAAATAAAGATGTGACCTTGAACAAGTTACTTAGCCTTCCTTTAGTTTCCTCATCTGTAAAATCAGAATGTTAGAATGGAACTCTCTTTAAGGTCATTTCTAGTTCCATGATTTGAAGGTTCTTCTGAACACCAGTGAGAAATTGCCCTAAATTTCTAGGATGCTGTGTGGTGTTAGACAGAAATTGAGTCTTCTCGTTTAGTTTTTTTTTTTAATTTAACGCAATCAGATTATTTAAGTATCCATTTCTTTTTTCTATGGAACATAATGCCAGCAATCATTCTGTCTTAGAAGTCCCTTGAGAGAGACTGAAAAAACCCTGATATTTGTAAAAAAAAAAAAAAAAAGTTTTCCTGAGCGATACTTCTGGATATGATACATTTGATAATGTAGCTGACAGATAGTAAATACCACATCATGTCACAGTATAAATATATTGTTATAATTTAACCCAGAGAGGAATCTTATAGGATTTCAAATCTGTATCTTTATGTGATTAGTGAGCATGGACAATCAGACTAGTGGATGGCAAAAAGTAGATTCTTTAAAAATAGGTGGAAGACAATTAATCTGAATGGTGTCCAAAGCCCCAAAACATAGCCATTTCTGAATGCTTGTCTTGGAAAGCTCCTACAAAGAGTGGCAAAGTGCAGAGGAGAAGGAAAAAGCATTCTTGGTATTTCTAGGATTTTGGAGCTTATTTGAACTCAAAGTACTCTATGAACAATATAATATAAATCATGGTGCCATTTTGGGGAAATCTACATAATGGTCATTCTTATCTTTCCCCTGTTGACAATGTGTATCTTTTAAGTTTGAGACTGATTATCACATATAATCCTTTTTTTTCAGATTTGGATGGAGAGGAAAGGTTATTTATATAAATATAAAATAAAGAATGCAGAAGTGAAGATGGAAAACTCATTTCCTGAAACTTTGAGGATATTTGTAGCTACGTTAAACTATCTCTTAAAGAAGATCAGAAGGGGGTAAAAGTTCTTCAAAATATCTTTCTTAAGTGTTAAATCAGTATTCTATGGGGAAAAAAGGATAAAGAACCTTATAACCAATGTGCTTTATTATTATTTATATTGTTGTTGTTCCTCAGCTAAATTCCATAGGTAATAATTTCTTTGGGGTAACTTCATTCAAGTTACTATTCCTATCTCTGGCTTCAAAGGAACTCTGACTATTATTTGGCCTTTGGAGGAAAAAAAAAACTCTTGGCTAATGAGTCTGGCTGTAATTACACAAATGTAGCTATTAGTGCTACTTTTAATTTAATTTAGACGAAAACAACATTTAGCTCATTTGTCCCTTACATTCTAGTAAATCCAGTTGCTCGTGTTTCAGTTTATCTGCTTCTTAATCATCTCTGATATATGTGCATGTGCATGTATGTGTGCGTGTGTGTTTTAAACCATTCTCTAGCACTAGAACCCCCGAAGAACAAATTAATTAAAAAATAAGATTATAACTTTCCTTTGTTTACCAATCCCAAATTCCAATTTCCTAATCCCAATTCCAAATGAAATAATATCTGTATTTAAAGAAATGGTTGGAAGAAGGCCAAGTAGAATGAAGGTTAGCTATCACATTTCTAAACTGGGTTGATTTCAGGGCAAAGTTGATATGTCCATGAAACCACTTATTTTAAATTCACAAAGAACTTTGCAGGCTTAGGCTCATTTAATCCTCACAACAGCTCTGTGAAGTAGGTATTATTATTTTCCTATTTTACAGAAGAGGAAACTGAGGCTGGGAGAAATTTAAATGATCACACAGCTAGTAAGTGCCTGACGTGGAAATCATTCCTGGATCTTTCTGATGCCAGGTCTACAGTTCTTCCATTATCCTACTGTTTCCATTCTATCCTGTTATAAAATGCCCTCTTCCTCATTGCTTTCTGTCTCTCTGACCCCTTATTTCTGGGTTATTATAATTCACATCCACCTCCCCCACAGCCAGGACACTAAAACAAACACAGAAGTACCTACTCTAAATTTCCCCCAGGAATATACTCTTTTGCTCAGTTAGCTAGATCTTGCTCTCAGATACCCTCCAGAGGTAACTAAATAAACAGGAAGAATTCAAATAAAATGTACAAAAATATAAACAAAATATACAAAAGCCTAGATTGGGAGCTCTTTTTAAAAACAAGCATCCCTGGATTTGATTACCTTTCATGTCCATTGGCTAAGAGGAACAAATCAGAAAGCCTGAGGATTTGCACATGGAGCCACCCAGAAGGTCTTCAGATATCCATAAAGTAAGGGTACTGAGAAATCAGCCTTGAACAGTCTCTTTCCTATGTTTATTTATTTAATGAAAACTCGGAAGTCTCAGTAGGATTCACAGTTCTCCCAGGGAAGGAGTATGATCCAATTGAGAGCAAGGAAGAGCATGGGAAAATGTGCTGGGTACACAATCCCTTCACAAGTAGCCCAGTCTCAGATAGCCCCATTCCCCATCCTTCCAACCCCCTGGCCAATCATTGTGTGCTGGGCTTTGAGGGCCATCATAAATCTCCTGGGCAAGGGTCAGCTTGGCCTAGAACAGGCAATGAGGGGCCTATGTGTTTACCTGACCTTTTTGACCTACAGGCACTTCAGAAACTGTGCTCTGCTAGAGAGATGGGGCAATATTTAAAATAAAGTTGAAGGCAGCTACAGTAAGAGATTACATAAAATGGGCAGCAGCTTGGGAATTTTTTCCCCCAAAAAATAGCACTGAGCCATCAAGATTCACGTTCTGATAAGAAAGCAAGTTTGTAATCTGCCCCGCTCACATACAAATAGGTTTCTCAGTAGGATGTTTCTTTTTCTTTTTTAATTTTTCCAATCAGTTATTGACTATGTGATGCTGAGGAAGTTGTTTTGTGAGTGTCATTATGAAATGAGGGTGATAGACTATGTGATCTTTAAGGTTCTTTCTAGAGTAGAATTAACATAATTTTAGAAGGATAATTAGAATTAAATTTTTGTTAACTATACTTATGTAGCACAGAGTAAAGATTGTATTCCCTTTTATATCCTTAAGAGTCTTGCATCTTTTTAATTTCTATAGTTGCATGTTGTAGTGGTCTCTAGAGTAGTTGTTCAGCAAAAAGTTCATTCATGTGTTCTGTCTTGCTAGTCTCAACAACTATTAGGAAATACTGCTCAACTACTATTAAGGCCAGACAAATCTTGGCTATGTCTCAGCTATAGCTATATATAAATATGTGTGTGTATGTATATGTATATATATATATATATATATATGTGTGTGTGTGTAAATACTATATATATATAATACACACACATATATTATTTATATATATATACATATAGCTGTGTGCTATAGGTAAATAGCCTACACTGTCTTAAACTTTGGAACATACCGTAGAGATTCATGTTGTTTATTCAGCATGCTGGGATGCAAAGGAATTAAGGAATCAGTGAAAAACATTTATTATATATTTACTGTTTACAAAGTACTGTGTCAAAAGCAATAGTCAGTGCCTGCTCTTGTGGAGCTTACATTCTAATTGGGGGAGACAACATAGGAGAGTCCAGCTCCAGTGTGTTTCTAAGAGTGCTGTCACAGGACAAATGATGAAGCCCAGGGATCTCAAGGTACAGTGACAAGAAAGATGGCAGGAAATCTGCTCTAGATCATTTTTACTCACTTAAAAACTAAACCCATTTCAACCTCCGAATCTGACTTTGGAGATTTTGATGCTGAGAACATTCTTCAGGAACTGTGGTTGCTAAAGGGACAAAGTCTGAGGAATCAACAGAGACAGCTGCCAGATCAATGCAGGGATTGCTCTCCTGGCCAATAACTACATGAAAAGGTTGGTGGTCCGGTGATGTGGGAAGAATGGATATTCCTATGTCTCTTAGGAGTTCTAAATTTTCCTTGCTAAGATCTGAAGAGCAATGGTAATCAAGGTGATGGAAGGGGTTTGATTCACCTTGAATAATTTGCCTCCTGTCTCTCTCCCATGCTGGACAACTTCCTTATCTTGAAACAAACAAATAGAAGACCTAAGCTTTGCTATTAAAAAGATTTCTACCTACTTCAGCTTTGCCTGAGATATTTTATTTTTTGTAGCCTCACTGTAAGTGAATCATTAGCCTTCCATCCATGTTCATTCTGAGTAATGTCCTCTCCTTCAGAATTTCTGTAGGAACTGGATTTTTCCAGAACTTCATTGAGGATAGGATCTCAGGAGTGGTAAGTGCAATAATACAATGATTTCCTTAACACAAGGTCAATGTAGGATGAATTTATAAAAATATTTTAGCAAGTTCTAGATAATACATAACTATCTAAAAGAGAAAAAGAAGATGGAAACGTCCAGTATACATCGGAAACCTTCTTAAAGAATTTGTTCCCATGTCACTGATCCATCTCACCCAAAGTTAGGTATGAGAGACAACAATATGATAGAAAAAAATTGAAATATTTGGAATCAGTAAAGTTCTAGTTTGAGACTTCCTTCTTCTTATATGACCAAGGGAAAAATTGCTTAATATCTTTGAGTCTCGATTTCCTTTTCTATAAAAGCAAAAATAATATTTGTAACATTGACCTTATTGAGAACCAAAAGACATAATATGTGTATAAAACTAATCTAAGATAGGCACAATCCAATTCCCCCTTAATGCTAGTGCCTTCTCTCTGTTGATTATGTCTAATAATCCTGTTTATATCTTGTACATGTTGTCTTCCCATTAAGCTGTGAGTTCCTTAAGAGTAGGGATTGGTTTTTTTCTTTGTACCCTATACACTTAGCACTTAGCAGTGTCTGACACATAGTAAGTGTTTAATAAATTCTTGTTGACAATGGGAATATCATAAGATATATACATTTTCTAAACGCACAGGGAACTTATATAAACTTATTTATATATATATCACATGTTAAGTCAAAAAGATAAAAATATAGGACAATAGATATTTTATAATCTACATTTATTGGTCATATTGGAAGAAAGCTAGCAACAAATAATAATGCAATGCATAAAAAGTATAGACCTACATGGGGGACTACATATATAAATCAATAATCTTTGGGTAAAAGAAGTTATAAAAATTAGCTGTTAATGCCATTAAAATCTATAGCACATAGCAAAGTGCTAAGCAAAGGTAAATTTGCAACCCAGAGTATGTTTCTGAAAGTAGAAGAAAAAGCTAATGAGTTGAATCTGCTCTTTGGAAATGTATTGAACACAAAGTAGATAATTTTGATTATATTAAGTTAAAAAGTTTTTGTACAAACAAAACAAATGCAGACAAGATTAGAAGGGAAGCAATGAATGAGACAACACAACAAAAGAAAATAGAAAGAGAAACTAAGATAATAGATGAAGGAATAAGAATTGGACTTGTGATTTCATTGGTATTTAGAAATCCCAGAGGAGGAACCTCCATTTACTATTGCTGATGCAGGGGCAATTTACAGTTTAAAAAAGATCTTTTCAATAGCCAAGATAATAGATGAGCTGGATTAAATTTTTTTTTAATTAATCAATAACTTTTATTAAGAGCCAGTGCCAGACATTCATAAGATGCTTTTGTTTAATAACTTCCAAAAATTCATGTATAGTATGTTTATGATATTTCTTTGATCTACTAGCCTAGGAACCATGACATAAAAGTGAGGTCAGTCTGTTTGGCTTGTTCTTAATGAATCCTTCCTGGCTTATCGTGATCAGCATTTCCCTTTCTAAACCACTCCTTGAATAATCAATGGATCCTAGAAGTTTGCCTGAAATCTATATCAACTTTACTGGTCTATAGTTTTAATTATCTCACATGTAAATTCTAGGGGTAGAAACTACCTAATTTTTGCTGTTATTTCCCTAGCACCTAATAGCGCCTTTCATATATTAAAAGCCAATAAAAACTTGTCGAATCTATTCCTCTCCCTTTTTTGGAAACAGGGTCAATATTTGACTTTTCTGGGTTTTTTGATAATTGAGAACTCCTCTTCCTCTTATATAGAACTTAATGTCATCCCACCCAAAAACCCAAAAGAATTTTGTACTTGTGACAAGAAGCAGAGATAGAGAAGTGAGGAATGCTAGCCTATCTTTAGAAATAGGAACAGTATAAAAAGACTACTGGATTTGGAGTTAGAGGACTTGGTTTCAAATCTTCACTGCCAATTATTTTCCATGTGACTTTGAGAAAGCCCTTAATTTCTGACGGCTCAATTTCCTT
>JAJPUD010028111.1:0-14957 GCA_023553655.1 Myrmecobius fasciatus
TTCCTTCCTTCCTTCCTTCCTTCCTTCCTTCCTTCCTTCCTTCCTTCTTCCTTCATTCCTTCCCTTTTCTTTTCTTTTCCTCCTCCCTCTTTTCTTCTTTCCCTTTCTTACTCTTTTCTTTCTTCCTTTCTTCCTTTTTTATTTTTTTAATTATTTTTTATTTATTTTTTTTTTTTGCTTAGACAGTTGGGATTAATTGACTAGCCCAGGGTCACACAGTGAGGAAGTATTAAGGGAGAAGCAATCAGACTTTGCTCTGAATCAGATCACTTTGGGAACGCTGAATGCTTATAAGGTTCTTACCTATCCATAAGATCCTGGAAAAAAATGCAATACTCAAAAAAACCTGGACAACAACAGTAGAATTAGCCCAGACATTTGCTTCAGAAATGTGGCAGAAACTAGTCCTAACATCAAGTAGGAAGTTAAGAAATAGGCTAGAAAAATGAGCACCCCTCCCAAAAAAGGACCCAATCATAATGAAATATAATGGTGTCAGGGAAGTTCAAGATACCATCTCAGAAGAGACTAACTCCAAAACATCTATAAGCAGTGTCTCTGAGAAAAACAGAGTTTCGGCACAAACAACTAGAATTTCTAGAAGATATGAAGCAAGAGGGTTTTTTAAGTTTATAATCTTTTTTATTAATGTAATAAGAGGTGTCAAGAAAAATTTGGAAGAAATTTTAGTGTGCTACAACACTTTGTCCAAGCAGCAAACTCACTGAAAATTAGAATGAACCAAATAGAAATCAATGGCTTCATGAAGCAATAAGAAACATGAAAGCAAAGTCAATAAATAGGCTGAAAAATAGAAGAAATATGAAATTTCTCATGAGAAAAAAATACTGACCTGAAAAATAGATTGAAGAGCAAACATTGAAGAATAATTGGACTATCTAAATGCCACAACAGAAAAAAAAAGAATTTAAACATAATATTTTGAGATATCCTAAAAGAAAATTGCCCATATCTCTTAGAATCAGAGGGACAAAGTGGAAATAGTGGAATCCTTTGGTCACCTCCAGAAAGAAACTCCAAAATGAAAACTCCCAGGAATATCATAGCAAAAATACATAGACTTCCTATCAAGGAGAATACTGCAAGCAATCAGAAACAAAGAATTCAAGAATCAAAGGGATCACAGTAAGGGTCACACAGTATTTAGCAGCTACCATTATAAAGAAGCAGAGATGTTAGAATATGATGTTTCAAAAGTAAATGGCTCACAGTCAAGAATAAATTATTCAGTGAAATTAAGTATATGTTACAAAGAACAAAAAGGACCTTTAAAGAAATAGTGGTGTCAAACTTTAATAGAAACAGATCCTTGTGGCCACATATTGATTTAGAAAACCATAAATTAACATTACTTAGGTTTTTTATATTTTTACTTATTTAAAAAAATTCTTTCCCAGTTACATTTGGTTTGTTTTGCCCACAGATTGAATGCTGGACATCTCTGAAATGGAGGATTTTGAAGTATTCCTGAAGACTAGATCAGAGCTATAGAGAAGTTTTGAAATTTAAACACAGCAATGAAGAGAAACAGAAAGGTAAATGAACAATGATAAAGGGCTAAACAGGACAAACTGCTATCATTAATATGTGGGAAGATGGTGCGTGTATCCCTTCTGAACTTAATTAACTCATAGAAGAATCCAATTGAGAAAACCTGAGAGTGACTCTGTTATATTTTAATAATTTTAAAAAAAACAAGTAGAAAGAGAGGGAATAAGGAATATACTGGAGGGAGAAGAAGGGAAGGGAAGGGAAGGATAATAGAAGATTATTTCACTTAATCCAATCCAAAAAAAAAGACAACTTTACAAATAGAGAGGAGTTGGGGGAAAAGTGGCTACTCAAATCTTACTCTCATTTGAACTGGTCAAAAGAAGAAAGAATACACAAACACACATATACACACAGCTGGATAAAGAAATAATCGGAAAATAAAAAGGAAAAAGGAGAACAGGATAAGAAATTTAAAAGAGTGTAGATTAAGGGAGGGATTAATCCTAAACTAAACAAACTCTAAAGATACATGAAATTTGTTTTAACTCTTTTTTGAAATAGTGAAAAATGGGGATCTAAGTTGAAGCCCCTAAATTAGGGAATGGATGAGCAAGTTATGGTATATAAATGTGATAAAATAATATTTACTGAAGTCTTATCAGTTTGTGATCAAGTGGTATTTCAGAGGACTTATGATAAAACATTCTCCTCATAGACAAGACTCAGAATGCAGAATGAGAAAAATATTTTCTTGGAAATGGTCAACATGGACATTATTTTGATTGACTATACATGTTTGCTATGGGTTTTATTTTTCTCATTGTTGGAAGGAGGAAAGTAAAAAGGTAGATTTTGATTGATTAAATTTTTTTTAACAGAGAAAGATAAATTTTAAAAGTGAATATCTACTTAAGCAAACAACGTTTGAGAATAAGATTTATTTTTACTGAATCACATTAAAATACAGTAATGGCCATCTTCTGGACACATAAAGATTAGACCAAACAAAGGCTAGAAAATGTAATTTCTCTGTAGTCTTAGAAAGTTTATAGAAAGACCCTCAAACTGAGCAGAAAAGGGCTGACACAACTACTTATGTTTATCCACCAGACTACATACCATGCAAAATACCTAGAATGGAGAAAAGAAAATAGCAAAAAGAGAACTAAGAAATTCAGAGGGATGAAATCAATGTGTTTCACATGACTACATGCACAAACACATGTATAAAACTTATTCTAATCTTCTTTCCTTCTTGATAACAGAGAGTAGGTAGGACAGGAGGAACAGAATTTGAACCTCAAAATTTAAAAATTGATTTTATATATAATCAGAAAAAGGTAAAATATTGAATTAAAAAGATATGAAATCTAAGAGAAGCCAATAATAAAATGTATGATTCAATAGTTTAAATACATATGTACAAAATTTGCGTAACAAATTAGGTGAGAGAGATTCTAATGCAAGCAGGAAAATTCAACCTCATAATTATCATTAAGGCTTGATGCAAACCATGACAGGTATCTGGCTCTGCAAAGATATAACTTATTTAAAGGAAACAAGATGGATAAAAGAAGTAGGGGAACAGTATATATAAAGAAAATAAACTAGTGAGGGGAATCCAGGAACTGGAAGAAGGCATAAATAAAATATTTTGGTGAATAAACTTCAACAGAGACAGAAACAGAAATGATTTGTCATCCCAAAGCGCTACAGACCACTAGGACAGAAAGCAGATATTGATGAAGTATTCATATTCTAAGACTTTCAAGAGAAGAGGAACTTCATTTGTCTGCATGGCTGTTGGAGTTCTGTTATTCTCTCTCTCTATCTCTGTCTCTCTCTTCCTCCTTCTTTTCCACCTGCATCTTCTCCTCCTCGCCTCTCTTCCATCTCACTTTCCCCATTCTCTCCTTATCAGAAGTGGAGTAATTAATAATTTGTTGGCTTGCCTTCATGATAATTTCATTTTTCAAAATGTGGAGAAACCAATAAAGAAAACTATTCTGGATCTCATTCTCCAAGTAGGGGGAAATTATTTCTGAAGCAGAATTGAAATGGTGTGTGTGTGTGTGTGTGTGTGTGTGTGTGTGTGTGTGTGTGTGTGTGTGTGTGAGAGAGAGAGAGAGAGAGACAGAGACAGAGACAGAGACAGAGACAGAGACAGAGAAACAGAGAGACAAAGACAGAGACAGAGACAAAGAAACAGAGAGACAGAGACAGAGACAGAAAGTCAGAGGAGCCAGAGGCAGAGAACATTCTATCTTAGCATTTTACAATTGAAAAGAAAACTTGGACAGAATATTACACCATAAGTTTTTAAAGTACATATTCCTAAGGATTAGGAAATGAATAGCGATAATTCCATGGACTAAAATTACACAGGACAAAGACAAGAAAGGTGTTATTGGAAATTCAGTGATACCTAACAGTACAAAGAGAAACAATTTTGACAAGGAAGAAAAGGGGGATTGTTTTAAGAGACTTTTGCAAATGCACAGGGAAGTCACTGATAAATTTAGATATTGAAAAGTGTTTGCTGCACAGAAACTGTGTACCAATGAAGGAAAATGAGGATGAATACAAAACCATGAAACATCTCCGTCAGAATCACCTCAAGAGCACTAAATCTCTGAATAAGCCATGGCAGCTGAGGAAAACTAAGGCAACAAAAATGTGTGTGTGTGTGTGTGTGTCTGTGTGTGTGTGCACATGCACATTTCCTTAAGCTAGTTATACTGGGAGGGAAATGGATGAACAAAGGATAGGATCACTACTTAAGAGTGGACACGATGATGATAATGGAAAACAAAGAGAAGGTGAAAGGTGAAGATGATGAGATCTTATTTTCCTTGTTTTCTCTGCTGAAGAGAATTATGTCTGAAATCCAGCAAAAATGTCTAATAGAGAGTTGATACCTGAGAGAAATAGAGTGAGAATATAGAGATTTGTCCTTAATGAGTTCAGGTCTCTAAACTTGAATGACAACATACTGGGGTCTCATAAGAATTTGCAGATCTGACTTCTAAGCTGTCAGTCATGTTAGAAAGACTGTGAAGAACAGGAAAGATACGACGGCATGGGAAAATGACAAATTTCCAATTTTAATTAAAATGAGGATGAGATACAAAAGCAAATTAAAAAAGAAACAACTCCTACTCTCACATTCTAAAAGAGGCTTTTTTCAACCTGAAATATGTTTCAGAAAGGTCTAAGAGATCTTTAAAATATTTTAATAAATGTAATTTCAATAAAATCGTCTTCCTTTTTGTGACCCTATATAATTTTATTTTATAAATTTAAAAAAATATTCTGACAAGGGGTCCAAAGGCTTCATTAAACTACCAAAGGAGTCCATGACACAAGAAAGGCTAAAGGTTTCTCTTCTAAAGAGACTTTCTAGAATATATAAGTAAAATAATGGTTAGTGCACATATAGAAAAGGAAGAGGTGATCAGGAAGGGTTAGAAAGGCTTCAGCATAAACCTATCTTATAAAACTAACCACAACCACATTGCTTTTTGTGATCAGTCTACTAGACTGAACCTAGTAGGTCAGGTAAATGCTGTACATACTATTAATGAAGATTTTAACAAAGTTGTGCTCTTTGGCTATACTTTAGAAAAATACATAGGAAAATGCACCATATAAGAACATACTGAAGGGATATTAACAAATGGTTCCCAAAAGAATAATTACAATATAGTCATGACTATATGAAAGAATGTTGTGAAATCACTAATAAGAGAAATACAAATCAAAACAAATCTGAGTTTTTACTTCACCCTATGAAAATTATCAAATATGACAAAAATGACAATAGTCAGTATTGGAAGGGCTATAAGAATGATAGACACCCTAATTCACTGTTAATAAACTCATGCAGTGGTATATTTTGAAAAATAATGTAAAGTTATACAAAGAGGTCCAAATGTTCATACTCTTTGACCCAGATTCTATTATTGAACTTATACCCTAAGGAAGTCACTAATAAGAAGAAAGTCTCCATTTACACAAAATATTTATAGGAGTAATATTTGTGATAGAAAAGAATTGAAAACCACATAGATGTCCATTGATTGGGAAATGACTAAACAAATTGCAGTACATGAATATAATGCAATGTTATATTATAAAAAATGATGAATGTATTGAATACAGAGAAGCATGGAAAGATATACATGAACTGATGCAGAGTGCAGTAAGACCAAAAAAAAACCAACACTATTCACAGTAATTACAACAGCAGAAATGGAAACATTTAGAAGCAAGCATTTATGTTGCAAAATTATAAGATCAAGCATGACTCAAATCAAGAAATATGAGAGTACATTTTTCACTCCTTTGTGGATTTGGGAGGTCCACAGGTATTTTAATGCATTAATGCATTAATCAGTTGTGCTGATTCTTTCCTCTTCTTTTTCTGTTTGATTTTTCTTTTAAAAATACAATTTGTTATTTAGGACGGCTGTCTATGGGATGTAGGCAAAGAGATAGGAGAAATAATGTTAAAAAAAGAAAAAAGTAATTCATAAAAACTTAAATTAAAAAAAATCATTGAGGACATTTAAAATAGGTTGAAGGATAATATCCAAAGAGTAGTCATTAATGGCCTGATGTCAGCTTAGGAGGAATTTTCTCCTCAAATGCCACAGAAATTTGTGTTAACATGCTGAATGAGTCAGGTCCCCAAAAGATCTTTGCATGCTAAAATGTTTGGTATTATCTAAGAAGAAATTTAATGAAATTAAATGCCAACCCTTACACTGGGAGTTAAAGGTCAAAAAATCAACTGCATGGAGGAAGCTTGGCTATTCAGCAATTTGCTTAGTAAAAAAAAAAAAAAAAAGACCAAACAACCTCCTCCCCTCTTTTTTTTTCTTTTTTTTTGTGGACCACAAGTTTATTATAGGCAACATTGCAATGCAGCAGCTGAGACAGTTAATATAATTGTAGGTTTCATTGAAAGACATAGTGTCCAGGACTTATGATGCTGCATATGCTGCCCTAATCAGACCATATTTGGAACACTGTGTTGTTCAGTTCTGCCTGTCATATTTTAACAAGAACAATCAGAATCTGGAAAACATCCAGATGAGATGACCAGAATAGTGAAGGTGCCCAAAGTCTTGACACATGAGAACATTTGAAGAAACAGAAGATGCTTAGTCAGTATGAAAGAAGTTAAATATCAGTCATTTATTACATATTCATTATATGTGGGGTACTATGCTAAGTGTTGGAAATACAAAGGAGTAAAAGAAAAAAAAACACCCTAAGTCCTTGCCCTCAAGAGATGTCACATTCCTAGTAAACAAATAAATGTGATTGTTCAGTCGTTCCCAACTCTTCCTGACCACATTTGGGGTTTTCTTTACAAATATACTGGAGTGGTTTGCCATTTTCTTCTCCATCTCATTTTACTGATGAGGAAATGGAAACAAATAAAATTAAATGACTTGCCCAAGATCTCTTGGCTAACATGTATGAAAATGTTTGTGGTAGCCCTTTTTGTAGTGGCAAGAAACTAGAATTTGATTGGATGCCCATCAATTGGAGAATGGTTGAATAAATTATGGTATATGAATGTTATAGAATATTAGTGTTCTGTAAGAAATGACCAGCAGGATGATTTCAGAGAGGCCTGGAGAGACTTGCATGAACTGATGCTGAGTGAGATGAGCAGAAGCAGGAGATCATTGTACACAGCAACGACAAGACTATATGATGATCAATTATGATGGACATGGCTCTTTCCAAAAATGAGATGATTGAGGCCAGTTTCAATGATCTCGTGATGAAGAGAGCCATCTACATCCAGAGAGAGTACTGTGAGAACTGAGTATGGATCACAACATAACATTCTCACTTTTTGTTCCTGTTCATTTGCTTTTTATTTTTTTATTTATTTTCTTTACTTTTTAATCTGATCTTTCTTGTTCACTAAGATAATTGTACAATATTGGATTTAACATCTATTTTAACAAGTATCACATATATTGAATTATTTGCCACCTAGGGGAGGGGATGGGGGGAAGGAGGGGAAAATTTGGAACACAAGGGTCAATGTTGGAAAATTATCTGTGCATATGTTTTGAAAATAAAAAGCTTTAATAAAAATTTAAAAATCACAATTTTTTTAAAAGGATCATTTGTGGACATGGGTCTCTTCAACAATGAAATGTCTCAAACCAGTTCCAATTGTTCACTGAAGAAAGCCATATACACCCAGAGAGAGGGATGTGAAATGTGGACCACAACATAACATTTTCATGCTCTCAATTGATATTTGCTTGCATTGTGTTTCCTTTTTCAGATTTTTTTTCTTGTAGATACAATTTTTCTTGCACAAAAATGATAAATGTGGAAATATGTATACATATATTCGATTTGTCAAGTATTTTAACATAATTAATATGTAGTGGATTTCCTGCCATCTAGGGGAGGGGTGGGAACTGGGGGGTGTAATTTGTAACAGAAAGCTTTGCAAGGGTCACTGTTGAAGAATTACCCATACATATGTTTTGAAAATAAGAAGTTTTAATAAAGGAAAAAAATAAAATAAAAATATCTCAAAAAAAATAAAAAGAATCATTTGGCTAGTAAGTGTCTCTGACTTTAGATTTTAATTCAGGAAAATGAGTCTTCCAACTCCTGACCCAGTGTTCTATCCACTGTACCACCTAGCTGCCCAAGTAACTATTTACATGTAGAAAATATACAGTATAAATGAAAGATAGTATTAGAAGGAAAGCACTGAGGGAGGGGTAGGAAAGGTCTCTGGCACAAAATGGGATTTAAAAGATGCCAGAGAAGCTGGGGGCAGGGGTAGGAAGGAAGAATATTCCAGATGTTAGTTACAGTCAGCAAAAAAGCATAGAATTGGAAGATGGAATGTTTTGATGAAGACCAGCAGGGATGCCAGTGATTTTATATTTGATCCAGAAGGTTTTCTGATATCAGAAGGGAACTAGTGAAAGCTATTATGTGGAAAAGGGATTATACTTCTTCTAGGCCATAAAGGGCAGAATTAGAAAATGATGGGTAGGAATTACAGAGAGATAGATTAAGATTTAATTTAAAGAAATGCTTTTCAACATTTTGACTTATCCAAAAAAAGAGAATAAATGGACTGCTTTGATAGGTCATTGAGTTCCTCCCTCAACTCTTTCAGATACTTCTCCGCAATTCTATAAAGCAGATTCTTAGCCAAGTCCAGGTTAGGGTAGGAGGATTCTAAAGTCTCTGCAACTCTGGGATTATGTGATTCTATGAGAGAGTAAACAGAATTCCAGGCTACCACTGACTACATGTAACTAGTATCCAAGCCTTTCCCTCCCCTTTGTGCTCCTGTCAAGCCACCCCAATAGTTGTCCAGACCCGTGGAATTTCTTCCTATATCCAATAGACTGAGTATCCAGAACATCTAGGGGTTCCCAAGATAACAGCCACCTCAAGTTTCTTATTTGTATCATCTTTTATGTTAGATCTTTAACAATATTTAAGATTTTTTCTTTAGATCATAAATTTTGGGGAGTTTTTTTTTTTTTCAGCCAGACTGTTGTCTTCTGTTCTCTCCAACTTATCATAAAGCTATGAAGCTTTCATTTCTTTTCCTCATTTTATTCTATCTCTCTTTTAAGATCCTTTTGGAACTCTTCCAAGAGAGCCTTTTGAGCTGGAGACCACTTCATATTCCCCTTTGAGATTTCCTTTAAAGGTGTTTTGCCAATGCTGATCTTTTCTGGGCTTGTGTTCTGATCTTCCCTGTCTCCACAGTAGCTCTCCATGGTTAGAACTTTTTTTGGTTTGGTTTGGTTTGGTTTTTGCTCATTTTTAAAGGTTGAAATCTACTCCTAGGGCACAGGGGAGATGTTCTTGGGCTTTCTCCGCAGGGCAACAGGAACTTGTCACTGAGTAAGCAGGGGCTGCTGGTGCTTCAGGTTTGTCCCCTTGGCCAAGTTCCCCCTGCTATGCTGAGGTTCAGGGGCTCACAATTTGCCTTCTGTGTGGTGGTAGTCTCACAACTGGCCGGCTGATCCAGCGGCCTCCTGAACCAGGACAGAGGAGCCAATGCTGGTATTTTGGTTAAGAGCCAATCTGAGACTGTACTGGGCCCTGTTCTTCCCTATCCAATGGAGTTCCTGAAGCTTTCCAAGATACTTTAAGCTGGAAAATTATTACACCCCAAACATTTTTTGGTTCTGTCACTCCAAAAGCCATTTAGACCCTTGATATAGAGTTGATTCTGAGTAAAGTCAGGAAGAGCTCAGGCAAAGTACCACATACTCTGCCATTTTAAGGCTATGTCCCATCTGAAGGATAAACTCTCTGTAGTGCCAGTGGAAGTAAAAAGAGAGAGGAGAAAGGGAGGGAAGAACAGTTCAATCCTATACACAGTTCAGACCCTGAGAAAGATCCGTCAAAGATATATCAAATGAGACAGTGAACCATTTCTCGTGATCTGCATGGGATCAAATGAAACAGCCAGTTCAGAACACTGTTTCAGAAGGCCAGTGGATCAGCTGGGAGAACTCCAACACAACTACAGAAGCCAATTTATGATATCAGCATAGCAGGCTGGACTATGCCCAGAGCAGTGGGGAAACCTGCAGCACCACTAGCCCCGGCACAGTCAATGAGAAGCTCCTGTGGTCCTGCAGAGGAAGCCTGTGCCCTGGAAGCAGACCTCAATGTTTAAAAATGAGCAAAAAAAGCAAAAATAGCTCTGACCATAGAGAGCTACTATGGAGACAGAGAAGATCAGAACAAAACCCAGCAGAGAACAGCAAAGGCAAAACACGTTAAGGGGAAGTCTCGAAGGGAAACATGAACTGGACTCCAGCTCAGAAGGCTCTCTTGGAAGAGTTCAAAAAGCATCTTAGAAGAGAGACAGAAGAAAAATGGGGAAAATAAATGAGAGCTATGAAGGAAAATTATGATTGGTTGGAGGAAAAAGCCAAAAGTCTGACTGAAGAAAAAACTTCTTAAAAATAAATTTGGCAAAATGGGAAAAAAACACCTTGAAGAAAATAACTCCTTAAAATGAAATTGGTGAAATGGAAAAATATATGCAAGAAAGCAACTTCTTAAAAAAATAAATTTGGCAAAAAGGAAAAAGAAAATGGAATTGGCAAAGTGGGGAAAAGATACACTGAACAAACAACTCCTTTAAAAGTACAATGGGTCAAATGCAAAATAAAGTTTTTTTAAATTTTTTATTAATACTTTTTATTTGCAAAACATATGTATGGGTAATTCCTAAACATTAACCCTTACAAAGCTTTCTGTTACAAATTTTCCCCCCCTAATCCCCACCCCTCCCCTAGATGGCAGGATATCCACTACATGATAATTGTGTTAGAATACTTAAGAAATCAAATATATGTATAGTTATTGCATCATTTTTTTTGTGCAGGAGAAATCGTATCTACAAGAAAGAATAATCTGATAAAGTAAATACAATGCAAGCAAACCTCAATAGAGAACATGAAAATGTTATGCTGTGGTCCACATTTCACATCCCTCTCTCTGGGTGTATATGGCTCTCTTCACCAAACAATTGGAACTGATTTGAAGCATTTCATTGTTGAAGACAGTCATGCCTCATATAGTATTGTTGTTGCTGTGAATAAGGATCTCCTGGTTCTGCTCACTTCACTGAGCATCAGTTCATGCAAGTCCCTCCAGGCCTCTCTGAAATTGTCCTGCTGGTCGTTTCTTACAGAGCAATAATATTCCATAACATTCATATACCATAATTTATTCAGTCACTCTCCAATTGATGGGCATCCATTCAGTTTCCAGTTTCTAGCTACTACAAAAAGGGCTGCCACAAACATTCTTGCACATGTGGGTCCCTTTCCCTCCTCTAAGATCTCTTTTGGATATAGGCCCAATAGAAACACTGCTGGGTCAAAGGGTATGCACAGTTTGATAACTTTTTGATCATAGCTCCAAACTGCTCTCCAGAATGGTTGGATCCGTTCACAGTTCCACCAACAATGCATCAGTGTCCCAGTCTTCCCACATCCCTTATAACATTTATCTTTATCTTTTCCTGTCATTTTATTCAATCTGACAGGTGTATAGTGGTACCTCAGAGTTGTCTTAATTTGCCAAATGCAAAATAAAGTTAAAAAACTAACTGAAGAAAATAATTCATGAAAAATTAGCATGGGACGAATGAAAGTGAGCTCAATGAGGCATCAAGAATCAGTGAACAAAAAAAATTTAAAATGAAAAAAAAATAGAAGAAAATGTACAATGCCACATCGGAAAAACAACTTTCCTAGGAAATAGAATCAGGAGAGACAATCTAAGAATTTTTGGATTACCTGAAAGTCATGATGAAAAAAATAGCTTGGACAACATCTTTCAAGAAATTATCAAGGAAAACTACTTTCATATCCTAGAAGGTAAACTAGTCATTGAAAGATTCCACTCAATAACCTCCTAAAAGAGACCCCAAAATGAAAACTCTAAGGAATACAGTAGTTAAATTCCACAATTATTAGTTTAAGGAGAAACTATTGCAAGTGACCGCAAGGAAACAATTCAAATATTGAGGAGCTGCAATCAGAATTATCTAAAACCTACTAGCTTCCCTACTAAAATATCAGAGTGCCTGGAATATATTTCAGAAGGTCAGAGGGATTTACAAAGGAATTCTATCAAACATTTAAAGAACAATTAAATAAAAAGACCTTGTTTCTAAAATGTATATTGACTCAAGTTTATAAAAATGCAAGCCATTCCCCAAGTGATAAAGGGTCAAATGATATGAAGAGACAATTTTCAGATTAAGAAACTGAAGCCATTTCTAGTCAAAAGAAAAAAAATCACTATTGATTATCTAAATCACTATTGATTAGAGAAATGCAAATTAAGACAACTCTGAGGTACCATTTCACCCATCTCAGGTTAATTGAGATGACAGGAAAAATAATGAATATTGAAGGGGATGTGGAAAAACTAGAACACTAATACGTTGTTGGTGAAGTTGTGAAATGGTCCAATAATTTTTTGGAGCAATTTGGAACTATGCCCAAAGGACGATTAAACCGTCCATAACTTTTTGATCCAGCAGTGTCTTTATTGGGACTAGATCCCAAAAAGATAATAAAAAGGGAAAATAAGTTTCTGTAGGCCTTTCTCAAATCATCTTGCTGATCAGAAAAATAAAATACTATTTTAAAAATTGCAGTAAAAATTGTCCTTCCTATATACAAATAGGATTGAGTCATTCATCAAGACTCCTAATAGTGTAGGAACTCACTCATTCACATTGCTCTTCTTCTTCCTCCTTCAAACAACTAGTCTATATCCTGACTTCTAAACCATTCTACCAAAACCACAGTTCTCTCACTCTATCTTCCTATTCCACATTCCCATGGGCAAGTTTTTACCAGAATGTTTTTCACTATGCATGTCTGAGGAAATTTCTTAAAGCTTCCTCAGTTGTCCAGAGGATAATCCACAGGAGGGAACAGCTTTAGGTCACAGTCAAGATTTAACACATTTTTCACCTTATGGGAAAAGATTTATGTCAATTCCATAGTCTGAAGATCAAAACCATATGAACTACCGTCTCCAAAGTGCTAATCTTTTATCTTACATCTTGTTTTAATAGTCAGAAATGTCCAAGGCATTTTCTTTTAATACTCTTATTACTTCTTCTGTCAGATGAGCCTGATTCAGCTTGAAAAAAAAAACAATGGTTTCTGGTTGATTGTAGAGAGGTTCATTGGAAATGCTTGCTTCTTAGATCCATTGACTTTGAGATTGAATTGAATCATTAACTCTGGGCATGAAGTTATAATCCTTAGGGATCAGAGAATCACAGAATCATAACATTAGACATGCAAGGGACCACAGAAGTTATAGTTCACCCCTCCTTTATTAGATTATATTTTGATTTATTTTCTAAATATTTCCCAATTATATTTTAAAAATATATTTTAGTTTTCTTCCCAATCATATACATATATAATTTAAAAATATTTTATTTCCCTTCTTTTACATGTTAAAATAATTTTAAAATTCTTTTTAAATTTTGAGCTTCAAGTTTTCTTTTTTCCACCCTTGCCTCCTCTCTGAGATGGTGATCAATCTGATATGGCTTATACATATGCAACCATATAAAGCATTTCCATATTGGTCATTTTATACAAGACTAGAATTAAAAAAAGAAGTTGAAAAATAGCATGCTTCAGTCTGCATTCAGACAATATCAGTTCTGTCTCTGAAGGCTTCATCCTTTATTATGCTTCATTCTTTGGGATTGTCTTGGATCATTACACTGCTGGGAATAGCAAAGTCATTAATAGTTCTTTGTTGTACAAGATGGCTGTCACTATGTACCACTTTCTTCTGGTTCTGCTCACTTCACTTTGCATCAGCTTGTGTAAAACTTTCCAGGATTTTCTGAAATCATCCCGCTTGTTATTTCTTATGGCACAATACTATTTCATCACAATCATATATCACAGCTTATTTAGCTATCTCCCAAATGATGGGCATCCCTCCAACTTCCAGTTCTTTGCCACTACAAAAAGAGCTGCTATAAGTATTTTTGTACTAATAAGTGCTTTTCCTTTGTTATGTCTTTGGGATATAGATGTATTCGTGGTATTGCTGGATCATAGGGTATCAGAGTTCTATAGTCCTTTGGGCATAGTTCCAAATTCCAAGCCCATAGTGGTTAAATGAATTACCCTAGATCATATAGTTACTTAGTGATAGAATTGGAACAAAAAATCAAGTCTCCTACATCCACTCCAGTCTTAAATCCTACCATACCATTTTTCATATAGTGAACTTCTTGATATTTTTCAAAAAAGTTCTATTATCTATTTTTGTTCTCATGACAACTCCATGGACTAGCATAGGGAGAGAGTAGGTGCAATGCTTGTTAATTGACTTTTCCATTCATTTAGTTATTGATTCTTTCCCCTTTTATTACATGTGAAGGAACTGAGGCCCAAGATAGACTTACTCAGGATTACACAGAGTCAAGTTGAGAACTTAGGCTTCCTGACTCCTGATCCAGCACAATTTCTACTGCACATACTCTTTCTCCAAGTTCACTTGACTTGTGATCAATTTATTGTGTGGCTGCAGTGGCCTAGTCCCTTAGGGTGCAGGTACATGCATGCAGTGGCCTGGTCCCTTAGGGAGCAGGTATATACATGCATGCAGTGGCCCGGTCCCTTAAGGAGCAGGTATGTGCAGGTATGTGCAGGTACGTGCATGCAGTGGTCTGGTCCCTTGGGAGCAGGTACGTGCATGCAATGGCCCAGTCCCTTAGGGAGCAGGTATGTGCAGGTATGTGCTTGCAGTGGCCCGGTCCCTTGGGGAGCAGGTACATGCAACTTATGTCAGCATGGAGGGGGCAGGAGCAGAAGCAGAGAGCCAGCTAGTCGTACCTTCTCCTTCCTGTG